>CP045894.1:1137489-1159477 GCA_013387185.1 Caligus rogercresseyi
AAGTTCCTTTTGTGTTTTATACTCTCATTTCCCTGAATGAACTCTTCAACGCAGCCCACAGTGACTCGATATTTAAAAAGAAAATACTGAAAAAGCAAGGCACTGAGTTTTGCACTAATAATAACAAATATTAAAGTATAGATATAAGTATAAAAATACTGTTTACTGAGTGATCAAGTTATATTTCGGGTGTATCATCAGAGTATTTGAACGAATAATATGCGGTAAATATAAATAAGGATGAAACAAATTCCCAAGTGGAAAGGGACTCCTTGAAATTATTTGTAGAATCTTTGAAGTAAATAAGAGTTATTTCACTCTCATGGATTCAATGTGAAAAACTTGGTGTAATTGAAGATTCTAGGGTCGAACGCGACGTAAAGAATGGTAATAAGTCACAAATTCTAAGATGATCGAATTTGTCAAAATTATGGCTCCAATCCAGGAAGGCAAATGAAAAGGTGAAGGAAGAAGCCTTGAAGTATCCATCCTTTTTAATCAAGAGGCCAAAATTTTCCTTTCCATGCATGAAGTCCATTGTTTTGGACTCCGAGACTAATATGGTGGTTGATCCGGGTTGAGAATATTATATCA
This sequence comes from Caligus rogercresseyi, assembly GCA_013387185.1. NCBI lineage: Eukaryota > Metazoa > Arthropoda > Copepoda > Siphonostomatoida > Caligidae > Caligus > Caligus rogercresseyi. The sequence continues at coordinate 1,138,084 of CP045894.1, forward strand.
TGGACATTGATATCATTCAAATTGCAAGCCTTTAGAGATGAGACTCGAAGGGTGAGGATGAGAGGACTCCTTCATTTGCTTGTTGAGGAAAGACATGCCTGAGAGACTTCTTTTTCGTGATTGACGAGTCCAAGAGAGTGTAAGAGGAGGCTTCATGAGTGGAGTCCTCCGTAGTCATCCGAGACAGATCCGAGGAGGGGGATGGAGGGAGGGGTAGATATTTGAAGACGAATGAGTAGGAATAGGTCATGAAGAACCTCCTCTCATCACGATCCAGTGCCAAAGATTCCAATTCGATGTGTAAAGTCACTATTCACTATTTCTGATCCCGAGACTCTTCAGGTGGGAGTAGTTAATTATATATATATATCTCTCTCTCTTGTCTTTCTCTATCTGTGTGTCTATATCAATATCTCTATATAAGGAGGAATTAATATTCATTTACGTCATCATAATACACAAAATAATGATGATAGACAATCTAAAAGATCGACTCAATTTCCAAAATGAATCCTTAATTTCTCGGCTTAAACAAAAAACACATCTCTGAATTTTTGATATTTTTTTAGAAAAAGTCTCTTCTATCACTCAAGGCCTCAGTTTTTTTGTCCAAACAAAGAGGAAATCAGGATAGCCGATTGCTATAAAAAGTGGCATCAAGGCAAAAAAAAAAAGTTTAATTTCATTACCATAGAGCTTTCAAATGCTCAAATGGGCAATTCAGTATATATAAACACTAAAGTATTTCAATTATTCAGTTTTTTCAAAAACTCTAAGGAACTCGAAAATTCCAATAAAAATAAGGCTGGTTTTGGCCGGGAAAAAGCCCAAATTTAAGAGGCATGTAACTTTGCTCAGACAACAAATTTCGAACTGAAACTTAAACCTATAATGAAAAGACTCTAATCATTCTATGGTGTAAATTTCATTTGAATCCATGAACCCAAATTTCATTGAATTAAATTTTTTTTGGAATGACCATATATTTTTAGGCAGGCTAAGTAGCAGGGTAAAATAATGAAAGGAAAATCGTACAGAGAGATAACTAAGCCAGTATGTAATGAAATGGTGTGAAGTTTGGGAGACAAGAGTACAAGATAAATCTTTTCGTCTCATCATTTATCTGATTTTGTTGACGTTTGAAAACATGACGAGGAGGAGTTAATTAAGTTTAAATTTATCGATATTGTTAAAATCAGCACTACAAAACTAAATCAATTTCCTTTTGCTCCTCTGTGAAATATAAACGTCAACAATTAATCATTCCGTGTAATGCCATGCTTTTAGGGAGAGAAGATATGTGCGTTTTATATTTTAAAAAGATGGCTTTTCTGAGAAGTATCAGAGACTAATTGGGATGTGACTGGGATGATCATAAAACTACTACTACACACACAAGCCCTCTTCCTTCACGACATGTATAAGTAGTTCCAATGAAGAAAAAAAACTTTTAAAAAATGTGTTGAAAAGTATTCAAATTATTTTCTATTTTTTTCTCTTCTCTCCTCTCTCCCTTACCAAGATAATGATGACAAACTAAAGATAAGCTCTCATGAGGTGTAAAATCTGGTCTCTCCCCTCGCTCTAACATCCCTGCTGTTGTTTTTGGTTTGTTGTCATGTTAAGATGAAAAAAATACAAGTCTCAAGAAATTATTTAAAAACTACTACTAAACAATGTAAATAGACATTCCATGATGATTGCTTTTGATTTCTTAAGTACTTTATAGTTTATATGCTTTATAGGTACTTATATATTTATAATGAAATGTTTTTTTGTCAAAGTAAAGAATACAATAACAAGTACATCTATGGAATACTTAAACAGTTATCTTTATGTTCTATTTACATAACCGAGTACGATTGTATATATCCGAGGAAAAAAATCATATTCGATGGATCTACAAAGGTTTCTTAACGGCCGTTAGATAATTTACATGATATTAGACTTGCTAAAACAATCTTGTGACTGTAATATCTATTTTACTTTCCTATAAATAATTATATATGTTATGAATGACCATAGCTGTCATTTTGTAGAAGCGGATAAAGTGTACTTTTAGGGCTTTTAAATAAAAGGTTGATTTTACAATTTCAAAATCATCCTTTCGACACTTTATCATCTTTTACTCCTATAGTATTATATATTCATATCTAAAATTAATTGCCAAAAATATAGTTTATATGTTTTTTTACTTGTTTTTTTATGTATAATAATTAAGGACAACACTAGTTCATAGCTCACTGTAATTCTATAAAAATACGTATTGGCTAAAATATATTGCTAGATTTAAAAACCAAACTTATGATCAAACAAAAGTTAGTATAACCAAACACAGTTATGTCGTTTTGGATGTTCTATTTATGCTTATTGTTTTGATTGATGATGTTACTCAACTCTTTTTGTGGAGAATTTAATTAATCCTTTTTTTCTAAGTGTTTTTATATGCACAACGTTTTTTTATGTCTATCAACGTTTGTTATCTGTTTATTATATTTTCCTAGTAAAAAAAATTAAAGTTATATTCAAGATTAAATATTACTAACTTTTAGGTACACCTCACTGACCTGGAGACTTTATGCTCTAAGATATATGTAATCAAAGCTTTCCTCTAACCAACTAAATGTAACACTAACATTGAAAGCAAAATATGCAAATACATACTAAATATATATATTTTCCTTTAACATCCAACGTATATTAAAACCGTTTATATTTCATAAAAGAATAAAGATATACTCATAGTCTTAGATCATTTTACTTTATATCTATATTAACCCACATATGCACCTCAAATGAAACTATATTTTGGCAGATCAATTGCCTACTGATCGAAAATATTGATATGTATTTTTTGGCACTTCAAGGAATCATTATGATTTAATTACTTTCTACAAAAACCTACACACTAAAGATATTTTTATATAGTATGTTTATCTGTCTTTTAACTTCTTTTAGAATAAAGTAATGATTAGGAAATAAAAAAACCTTCCCTTTTTTCGACAATTCGTGGACCGTGCGTCCTGAAGAAATTAAATATTTCCCATTGGTAGCGCTAAGTCATAGAAAATTTACTAGAAAATTTAAAAAAGATTTTAAGATTATAAACAGTTGCCATGTATGTTATATAATTTAACTGTGCTATAATGATTTATATTATTATCAGTGATTTTAAATAGATGTCATTTGTATTATATAATATCGTTGCAATGTAATTATCTGTTTAATTATCAGTAATTTTATTTAGAACGTTCTCTGTTGAAGTAAAAAATTTCAACTATAATGTTTATTTGTGTACTTTTTACGTATTTACCTCAATATTAAATATATATATTATTATTTTGTATGTTTTTTTTAAAACTGTAAAAAAAGTATGATTAAAGTTAAACAAGATTGAAAAAGTCCAAACAACATTTCATTCTCATTATCGACGTACCATATTCGTCAATATATATATATATATATATACCTATATATATATGTGTGTGTGTGTTTGTGTACATATATCACAATGTTTATTAAATCGTTTTAAACAATTATTTTGACATTCTTGACAACTTAAGTAGAAGAAAATGAGAAAGAGAAAACATCTGTAGCTTGTATGGTAATGTACTTGATGCCGACTTATTTTAAGTATTAGACATTTGCGAAACTATATAATTAGTTGAATCTTATCTATATAACAAGACAACTATTTGAACTACGGTTTAAGTGTTTTTGAAGCCCCTTCATATAGGAATAAAGTCATAAATCATAACCACTTTTGATTCCAAAAATTTGATTTATCCACTTAGACATTGGCAGTGTTCCACGACCACTCCCATTATGGAGCGGTCAACTCGTTGCCCAACTGTGCCCCGTCTATCTATACAAACCTCATTAACGCCTTAGTTCTGCAGATAATGAAACCACTCCTCCTTCCACAGAGAAAAAAAACATATTGGCCAAAAAATCATGTAGAAAATCAGCTATGCATATGGATACTAAAAATGAAATTAGTAAAAAATGGTCAAAAAGGAAATTGATTTATGTCATAAAAATATGAAAAAACAAGAAACTTTTATCGATTTACAATTTAATTTTTAAGTTGAAAATTGTATATGGATACAAAAATGAAATTAATAAAAATAGATTTATGTTTTATTGTAAAAAGCACAATTTTCCTATTTTACTATTTATTTAATTATGATACTTTTTGTCACTTAGATAAATAAAGGCCTTGCTAATGAGGAAAAAAAAAAAGGTCAAAGTGAAATAATTATTTAGGTCATAAAAATATGAAAAAACAAGAAATTTTATAGATTTACAATTTTATAATTCACTTTTAAGTCCATTTTATACTAATTTTTAGCAATTTATTATTTATACTCCTAATTGATAATTTGTCCTCATTAAATAATTAATTGTTTGAAAGAATCAAAAATCAGATAAATGTCATAATATTACTAACTAATTCGTCATTAATAACAAAAATCAGATAAATGTCATAATATTAATAACTAATTCTTCATTAATAACAAAAAATATATTGACCATAAAAATTATGTAGAAAATTGTATATGGATACTAAAAATGAACTTTGCAAAAATGGTCAAAGTTAGGTCATAAAAATATGAGAAACAAAAAAATTATAGAATTAAAATATGATAATTCAAGAGAACATTAATTAAATCATTTCATACTAATTATTGCACTATATTATTAATACTTCTAATTAATAATTTGTCCTCATAAAATAATTAAGTGTTTGAAAGAATCAAAAATCCGTAAAATGTCATAATATTATTAACTATTTCGTCATTAATACAAAAAAATAATAATTTTAACCGTCAAAAATACATAGCTGTAGTTTTCTAAACATTAAAAAGCAGGAGGGAATGAGGCATCCAAGGATTATGTAATCGACATGGCATTGTTTAAGACCTCTACGACGATCTTTAATGAAAGGAGAGTGTTTGTTAAGGTCGTTGATCTGAATTAATTGGGGGGACAGGTGGGAGGCTTAAGTGGGGGGGGGGGGGGGGGGGCTTTGTTAAACGTCCATGCAATTTATTTCTCATGATTAGATTAAAAGAACTTGCACCTGGGAGCTTACAAAGCATGCGTACCTCATATTGCTATGGGTTGCGAAAGCATACTTGGCCATCCTTTAATATTTATGAAGAAAAACAATTTGTACTTCAAAATAGTTATTATATTTTTGCAACAACCAGGATTTGCGTAAAGGTAGATTTTATAATCTTCCGGATTTAATAAATAGCCCCATTGTCAAAGATCTTACTGGAGCTGATAAAAAATCTACCAACGAAATCGGTAGAAGTTAGCAAGGTCCATAGAAAACAAGGTACGTCCAAGAGAGTTCACTTCTCACATCCCGATAAACTTTAATGACGTCACACCAGCAAGCAGGAAAATAACCATTTCCTAACGTCATCAAAAATATATAACTACAGTATTTTTTTGATACGTAACAAATAATAATGATAAGATTTATGACGTTTTCTCAAATATGAAAACATGATATCTACGTACCTGTTTAGCAAGTTTATTCATTGTCCGACCTAAGGCAGTATGAGAATTCTGTAGATTCACTAAAAAAATGTCTTATTTATACAAAATTAAGATTATGAGATGTATCATTTTCTCAGAAATCTCATTTACGAATAATAATAATAATATTTGGTTACTGAGTGACAGAATCCAGTAATCTGAGGTATTTTTCATTAGTTAAAATTAATAAGGATCGTTATCGGTATATGAAATCTACTTCCGTTCATATGGATAATATTATTTTTTACTTTTGCCATAATATTTTAAAAAAACTTTAAAAAGGATGTCCTGATTCAAAAATACTTTATAAATGAAAATATCATATATGTCTTACTCGTTTAGTTTTTCTGTATTATCATATTTGTTTTATTATACATGTATTTTGGGATGAAATATAAAAACTAAAACGAAAGACAAAAGCTGCACTCCATTTGTAGGATGATATTCTTCAAATTTTCGTAAATATCAATTATTTATTTTCGTTATAAAATGACCCTCTTGTTTTCCATCTTCCCAAAATCAAATTACTAAACCAATTGAATTGGAAATTATAATGGTTCTTTGTCTATACAAGTGTCTTCACGTTGCGTTTTGAACAGCTTGCTGGCCTCTGTATGTCACTTGAGATCAAAACATAGGTCAATGATTGCTTAGCCATGACAGCATCTTTTCAACTTTTTTATCTAATTAAATTTGTGTAACATCCCCTGTAAATGTAGGTCCGATTGACCAAAAAAGCTAACGTCAGAGGTTAATAAAAACTAGAAGTAAAAATGATGATTTATTGTTAAAATATATGAAAATTTATAATACAAAATCCAATAACATTTTTTGCGGTGATAATATTTAAAAAATGTAGGAATATATCCCAAAGCACTAGACAGATAATGGATAACAAAGTTATGCAAACATAAAGTCATATTGAATCAGAAATATGTATGGAACAACTCCAAACAGAGCTCTAAAATTTTTAAGATATATTTTTTGTAATGAACCCGTTTTAAGCAGCGAATAGGAAATATTTTATCGTTTTTTTTTTCGACAATAAATTGATTCCAGATTAAAACTTTGTCCTCATAAAAGCTAACAGTTAAAACTTAACAGCTTCAACGTTTGTAGGAAAATATAATAGAGATATCTTAGACATTTTAGGAAGCCCCATGTAGAATCACGTAGCTAGATCTTTATCTACCTTACAAGCAAAGACATAAAAGTGTTCAGGCACCTTTGAGGCATTGTTCAAGGATGATTCGGCTTTTATTTCTTGCTCCTATGATTATGCTCTGGGCAGGGCCACAAACACTTATGCAAAAATTACAGGCCAAAGATTTATGTCTTCACCTTGCCAATAATTAAGAGAGAAATATCTCTCTCCCCAAATGGCAATGATCGAAGAAGAAGAAAAAATGTAGAAAGGGCATCTTAAACCGTAAGCGGGAAAAACAAATTTGGCCAACTCTCATGATTAAGTAAATAAATTCTTATGAACTGACGCATTGAATCCAAATCTGACCTCAGTTTTTTCCCCTTTGAGTCCAATTATTTTAGTCTTCTTAGAATTCACAATTTTCTAGTGACTTAAATCTTATTGTACAATATTCATATCAATCTAAAACCAAGAGTTTGAAATCAAAAGTTTGAATTTCAAATGGACTTATATATATACATAGTTTTTCTTAATCTAAGTATCCGGTAACGACCTCAAATGCGCTTTTAAACATTATTAACCAACAGTAAAATACCTATATGAATACTGTGATCCTTTGACCAATAAAGTATTGTCCACTAAATAGTGTTATCAAACTAATATGTATTCTTTATATTTCTAAGAATGTAAAAATGATACAAAAATATATAATGTTTTAATCATTCCAACATGAAAATTTAATTATCTTTCTTCTTCCCCTATGACATTCCATATATCTATATCATATATATATATACATATATATATATATATATATATATATATATATATATATATATATATATATATATATATATATATATATATATATATATATATATATATATATATATCATATTTGTTGACATTCGCGAAAAATTGTCGTTCGTCGTTTGTTTGTCATTCACCATAAGTTATCGTTTGTCGTTCGTTTGTCGTTTGTCATTCTTAAAAAATTACGATGTTTTTTTAAGGATAAGGAATTTTCCTTGTCGTTCGTCAAAAACTTTGTTGTTTGTCGTTCATCGTTTGCGAACGACCACAAATGAACGATAAATCAACAAGTCTGATATGTATATATATGCAGTTTGAAACCTAAGACCTTTATTCCAATAAGTTCAATCATAGCGCTGTCATTACACGCAAATAAGAAAGGCCTTGTGACTAGTTGGACGTATTGATAGGCCATGAAATAATTAAGGATGTTTTTAATAGAGTTATCCTCAGCTCAAAAGATGTATTATTGTTCAGTCTCTAACTGAAATTTCCTTTTTTCCATTGTCTTATCGTCAATGTGAGGACCTACATATCGGAAAGGATGATGGAACTAAGATAACGTTCATTCAATCCCTGTGCATGATGTGTTGGTTTTATATTAAAATATATTAATAGCAATAAGGAAGCAGTCTATTCAAATAGATGATGACACGTATGAACCTCTCTCCTAAAATAGTCATAAAGAAATACATCTTTTAAACAAAAGAGGGGGGGGGGATTGTTACACAATCCATTAACATAAAAAATAGCAAATTATTTTCTCAGAGTTATCATATTAACTCATAATACCAAATTATCTCACGTTATGATACTCTAAGTATAAAAGATTTTTTTCTTCAGGAAGTGTTAATAATAAGCATTTTTTATTCTTTTAAGATGCTTTGAAATGCTAATTATAGAAATGTTTTAATCCTTTGAATATGGAAGCATTATAATCCCCTTCGCCTTATAATATATATATATATTTGGTTTGAATGCAAAGATCCATATTAAAAAAAGTTAAAAGGTTCGTTACATGATAACACCTCCATACTGGGCAAATCCGGCGTGCAATCGTGACGTAGTTGGGAATGTTAATTGGCATGGAACGAATATAGATAAAAATACATCTCTCTAAAACTAAGAGGACTGTCCATTCTTGTTTTTTTATTAGACAGATGACTAAAGAACAGCGTTGTTATTTTTGATCTTCCAAACATATATATAATGAATGTGATAAGTTTAATAGTTTCATAATAATACGCATTGATTTTCCTCTCATTTTTTATCCTTTCAGCGTGGCAAATATTATATTATGGGTCCCTTTTTTCTCGCTTTCATTTGCTAGTTGGTATGAAAGGATAAAAGAAAACAACATTTAAAGGTGAAAAACTTGTCCTGTTGAAGGTAACTTAAGCGTATTTCAATTTATACATTGTATAGTTTTATTTATAATAAATACATTGAATATTTATTTATGTATCTATATTCGTAATGACATTATTTAAACTAAAAAAATCTGTTTTTCCATAGATCATAAATATTAAGTATTTGGCTAAGAATATCATGTAGTTAAATAAATATATTCAAATAAATATAACTATATGGATAATACGAATGACAGAGCTTATAAATTAAGAATTAATTTACAACGAACTTCACTCTTTTATTAGTCAATTATGTTAATGTACATCCACACTTTGCATTTGTTTTAAAAATGTTGCATCTTTGTTAGTTGCAAAACCTTTACAATTGTCATAATTCAACATTTTTAGGTAAACCGAGGCTAACGTAGAACTTTGATCAAAGAAAAAATATCTTATATATTGCCCAATAAGCTTATTTATAAGGCCTTTAACTAGTAGTCTCAAATAAGTTTAAGGTATTTTATGGGCCTTTCATTCCTTTATAACAAATACCTTCGGTAATACTAATACATAATTTCTCTGGCCTTATAAGTCAAGCATGTTTTTTAGAACGCTTAGTTGCTTTATCCGACACTATTAACCCGCATTAATTATGCAATTAGTAACTACACAAAGATATCCAAATATATTCGAGTCTCGACGACTATTATAATAACTATAAAAACCATAATTTATAATTAAAGTCATTCTTTTATTTGATCTTTCCAGAATGGAAATGCGAGTACCCATGGAACCAAAGGCCATCATCGACTTCGTCATTCTAAATTCAAGAGTTCTAGCAGCCAAAAGACTTTAATCCTTCACAGCCGTAAAACCGCTTGAAATAAAAGCCAATACATATACTGACACTAGCGGCCCGGTATAAATACAGCTTTTGAATTGAAGATATTTCAGGAAAAAGAATATGAATATAAGAATATGATACTAAAAATCATCAAAAACTTTTTAAACTTTGGAAACGTATAATGATTAATTGTTATAGTTTTTTTTGTTATAATTAATTTTATTTGTATATGCTTATAATCTGATTATTTTTTCATTGTACACCGTATGTTTGTCATAGAGATATAAAGACATAGATAGCTTATTGGATTCTTCAGAGAAATACGTCATTGTGCCCAATATAAACAAAATCTTTGATCAACTTACGATGATGTAGCATAAATTACTTTGTTTATATTGGACAAAAAAATACAGATGAACGATCATTCTCTGCTATTGAAGGGAATAAGCTCTCTATATCTTTATATCTCTATGATTTTCGTATACTTCTTTTGTTTATTTGGAAGATATGTCCTGATTTTTCGTGACCCTTCCTATCTTAATTTTCAACAAACAAATATTATAAACTATAATATTTAATTAAGTATAAATTTACGAAATATTTTTTCAGAAAAATAAAAATAAAAAACAAGTAAATATACATATAGCAGATGGACAAATTAACATAAATCTCCTTCTATATGAACTATGGACACATTTAGAAAGTTGGGGTTTCATGACGGCTTTAAACCATCGGGTATACATGTAGTTAATAGGTAAGAACATAATTTATTCATATATACAGCTGGTTTATGTTTCTTCCTTTTCTATCCATCAAATAGGTGAGTCTCGGTAGGGTGTCTTTAAATAAAAGAAGAAAAAAACTACGACACACACCTCTTTGACGTGTATTTCTTTTTTAGACTCATGTCAATTTTGAGGATCTTTGTTTCCCAGGGGTTTTGGAGGGATTTTTATGTTGTTGTTTTTTATCTCCCCCTCTCAGTGGGACTTGATATAGATGTCTGCATATAATTAGAAATGAAAAATCCCCATGAGTTAAAATAATTATTCTCCCCAATTTGGCAATTACTTTTGTTGAACAACTTCAAGCAAGTAGTTTTATGTACAATCTTCATGAATACATAGATCTTGTTAGGGAAGCAGGGCGATCCCTTGATGCATTAAGTAATTATTTAGCCAGACTTTTGGCTATAAACAGTCACAAAATAAAATATGTGAACATTAAAAAACATTTTTTAAATCGGAAAAAAATTATACAGTGTAAAAATAAAATATATTAAAATTATATACCGGAAACAGAGTAAAACTATTCAGAGCAGTTACGAACTTACATAAATGAACATTCGTAGCCAATCTATTTTACATTATATATGTCCCTATTAACTTATCAACCTCTTCTTTCACCAAGATAACATGGAAAGGGTACTTTTTATTTTGAAATTTTTATTGATTAATTAATCAGAATAAAAATATATATTTGATAATAAGACCGTAATCGAGCCATTACTAAAAAAATGTACTTTCACTATCACTACGGAGTATCTGGGTATATATATATATATATATATATATATATATATATTACGGGACTATCTAATACGCATGCTTGACATGACTCGGGATGGCATCAATAGCCTTGAGTTGCTCCTTGGAAGCCTCATGTCTCAAAAGACAGGTTCAAAGTGAAGATTGCTTCTAATAGATTGTAACAGATTTAAAAAATAACGAAATACTATTGGGTTGCAAGCTCGTGTAAAATTATATACTCTAAAAATAATTAATTTCAAATAGAAAATTACTGTTATGATCAATCTTTTTAAAATTTAATTTTTTAAATTAAATACTCTGCCGGAACATAAATATTTTCACAGATGCGACTCAATTCGACCTTTAAAAAGAGGAAAAATAAATTAATGTAACAATAGGTGACAGATATTTCCCTCGAATGCAAGAAATTTATTTCATGGGGTACAAATGGTGATAAGAAAAGACAAAAAGGTTTAGACATGGGCAAGGGTTTGTTATGTAAATATATTTTTTTTTTTGTAAAACTACATCAATTATATATTTATGATTAATTTTTAGAAAAGACCTACACCCGTATAAAATATACTTGTAATTTTCATTCCTACTGTTATATTTAAGCTAAAAAGTAGTTTGTAGATACAAAAAGAACAACAAGCTTTGTTTAAATCGTTTTGCTAGAGATAAAGAATTAACATATCATGTTGATAATAGCGGAAGAAGATTTCACAACTTCTAATTACCTAAATTTGACCAAATTATTGTGAAGGAGTTTTAATAGAGGCTAATATATTACTAAACATACAATTACGTAGTTTGTAATCCATAAAATATCTGTACGTATAATTGCTCTTTTATAAAGCATATGCAGTATAAAATGCATTATATTATTATGATTATACGGCCTATCTGTGTTTTAGAATTTATTGAACATATTCTTCGCCGCATTGACCATTAATGTACTTTGAAAAACCAGGTATGTCCGTATTGAAAAGGGAGTTGACTTTTTGCTTGCCAGCGATTTTTAATGATGTCACTTCGGCAAGCAGGAAGAATAACATTTTTCATTTTATTCTTCCGACTTACGTCATCAGAAATATATGGCAACAATATATTTTTATTACGTCACAAATAATAATAATACGACTATATATTTACCTGATCCTCCCATAGAGATTATTTTTTGGATTTTATAAATAAAACCAGCTAGAGAGCTTATTGGATTCTTCAGAGGAATACGTCATTGTGTCCTGAATACAGCTGAGCGATGTTTCTCTGCTATTGGAGGGAAGAGAAACACGTCATTGTGTTTAGAATACAGCTTAACGATATTTCTCTGCTAATTAGAAGGAATAAGCTCTCTATATTTTTATATCTCTATGGATACTCCTGGAATTCCATCAGGTCCATTCTGTAGTTAGACTGCCAACTTTGCATAATTATCTCTGCTACCAAGGTTTTGCTGCTAATTCGTTCAAAAACAATATCTAGAAGTGTCGTTTTTACTTTTAAACGATATAAAATCCCTTGAGTGTGAAGGCCATGCTTAATAAACAGGAAAAAATCAAAATTCACATGTTGATGGAACTAAATATTTTCTTTAATAATAAAATATTTTCCTTCGTCAACTAAGGATACATGGCAAAACATTATATTTCTCAGGTGAGATTGAGTAATTTCAAAGCTTATTCATTGCCTCACAACTCCAAAGAACATTATTAGTGGTGAAGAAAAAAGACCTTCAACTTAGTTTTATTGAGGGAATATTTACACCAAATAATGAAATGGTATAAGAAAATATTTTGTTTGATAAAAAATGTAGTTTATTTATCAATTTTAAACACTCTGATTTTTTTATATATGAGATTATTACACAATTTTTATAATAACATCAGTTGAATTCATAAGTAATCCTTTGGAAATGAGGTAAAAGTTTGCTCCATAATTGATTGTATCATAATAAATTGATAGAACTTAAATACATCAAATTATTGTAAAGGTACCTGTATTATTTGACGTAAGTATGTGAATATTACGTAGGATTTGAAATTCATGCAAATATGATTCTTGCCGTTTGTATATTTGGAAATGCCCCTCTGGGTAATAAGCTACTTTTATTTATGACTGCAACAAATTTTAAGTCACGAAACACCAGGACTGTGAACTTCGTATTAGTTGGAGAACCGTTATATGATGTTTTAATTTAGCAAATACTTATACACAGACAGCCCTTTTGCATTTAAATTGAGTCATGTTAGAGGAATGTTTCTGTAGTAATAAATGTTTATTAAAAAATAATAATCTATATACCTTTCCATTTCTGTTATTTGATAATAGCCTTGACTCACCTTGTTTTTCTATTTGTCTAAAGTTATGACACTTTCATTATTACGATAATTTTATAAATTTTGTTACGATTCAATGTTGAGATAGCTTAATCAATTAACATATTTAAATATTATGCCGAAGTCATACAAATTATATATTTGCTCAATTAAATATTATTCATAATTATATTTCTTTTGGTATACGTACAGTCACAGTTGATGGCTGAAATATTGATCTTGTGACGGAGACAAAAGATATAATAAAGCCGACAATGTTTTAAATTACTTAGATATTCCTAATATACTTCCCGATCATATAAGCGTCCTAAAAACATAGATAATATTTTTTTTTTTGACTTATAAAAATAAGAAAATATATATATTTCCCTTCGAGTAAGGAGTAAAAAGTTAAATCAATTGATATTGAAGCAACTACCTACATGCCAAAAAAATTAAGTATCCCAATTATCTTCTAACTGTATGCAAATACACTATCTGATAAATATACAACTAAATTTCTCTTAATATATGGAATTATTTTCCATATTCGTCTCTGCAAGTGTGAATAAGTTAATCACACTATACTACAAAATTATCATGTCTTCTTTGATGGGATTTTGTAACGATCTGCAACAAAAAATAAGTGGACGTTCAATAAACTATGTTGTGCTCATAGTAGCAGAAGAGGGACAATAATGGGTCCCAATCTCGCGTAAGTGTATATCATAAGAAAAGTATAGAAAATAAATATATTATGGCTTATCCAGTTAGATTATCATAGAAGAATCTAGGATGACTCCTCTTTCTTGCATCATTTTGGAAACTCTTACAATTCACTCGTTATCTTTCTTCCAGAGCCATTTTATTTTTATTTTTTAATAGTTTAAATATGGTGCATAAATATCACGCTCATTGACTCCTTTCCGGCTATGTGTTCGCTAATGGGCTCAGAAGTTTTGTCCTTATTCATCACCTTGTCGCTTATGAAGAGTCTTATAAATTATGACGTATAGAATTCTATCCACGGAACCCATTTACATCTATTAAAAGCTGAATCACTTAGTTAGAAAAGAAAAAATGTATATATATGTTTTATATTTTTTAAATATATGACATGATAATCCCCTCTTATTACCTCCGCCTAAGGAGGTATTGTTTTCACTGGCGTTGGTTTGTTAGTTTGTTTGTTTGTCAGCAGGATAACTCAAAAAGTACGGAACGGATTCGGATGAAACTTTGTGGAGTTGTTGGAAATGCCAAAAGAACAAGTGATTAAATTTGGTATCTCTGAGTGCATAATTAAGATGCAAAATGAGCTAAATACTAATAAATATTTCAAGTTAGCCTACTCTGCCAATAGATGTCGCTGTGCTGTGAAATCGGGTGCCGGGAGCGTCTTCCTCTCGGAATTTCCGTCGAGGGGAGCCCTCCCCCGTCCCTCTACGCCGCCCCAGTCGTGAAAAATCCGCCTCGGAAGGCTCATAAGGACCCCGTGACGGCGGAGGTTTGCACTCTCTGAGTGTATATATGCCTCTAGTTTTATATAAATTTAATAAATTTGGCAAAAATATTGACTGCTTCAAATATTTTCGTCTATATCTAACTTAAAAGATGTTCGACCATAATTGCATATTTCACTGATTCAATTATGAATTGTCTGGACAATGAATGAATGTAGTTAAAGATTAATCTTCTATTATTAGGTCTGCATACTAAATTATCAATGATAAGGGAAAAGTTTAAGATGATCATACAAAAGATTTTTTGTTTACAAAAAAAGCAGTCTCACAGTTCATTCATGCTTCTAGATATAATTTTTTTTAGAGAAGAACACAGAAGAAGTAAAATACTGATTGCGTGAGGCAATAAGTTTTGAGATCAAAGCTATACGTATGATTAGGTGTGGAGTTTTTATTAACGGTTGAATGCATAGTTGCTTCAAATATATTTCAAAATGCCGTTTATTTTTATGTTAAATGAATAAGATTATTTTTTATTTAAGAACGAAACTCAAAATATAATTTATATCAATATGGTAATATCTCTCTATCGATTAGGTTAGATCTTGTAAATCAAAATCGGCTGGCATAATATCATTTAATACTGCTATTCTTAAACGGTGATTACGTCAATAATAAATAATATCTTTTTGAACAACATTAAAAAAAATAATTTGCAGATTGGTTTTAAATATGATCCTCATTGAAGTTATGTCTCATTAATCACGATATTTGAATTTCGCTATACAAATTCCATTCAACTATCGAATTTCAAATAAATGTACCTCAAGTTCATCGAGCCGTCGATTTACTGATATTGTCATATATTTTTAATAAGGGTGTTGAATATTGTATTTCAATGGAACATCCTTTCATATTTATAAATTAATGTGTGCTTTTAATTTAATTGGATTTTTGTGCAAATTAACTGTTAGTATAAGAAATACATATTGGGATTTACAATAAAGAACGAACCGGGCTTTGTATATCAAAAAGTAAACAGATAAATCATGTATTCCAAAAGCATCATTTTTACCACATACTTTTCTATTCGGAATTCCCACAAGTGTTGACAATCGTCACCACTTTTTTGTGCCTATATGGTTCGATAGAATTGCAGTATCCGACAGGATATAAATAAGCATTATAGCAAGTCTATCGACCCTAGGATCTTATCAATGAGGTAGACCAACAATGACCATCCCCTCTCGGGAGTATTCGAACCTGCGCCCCCAACATTGAGAGTTAAACACGCCTTTATCTGTCACCACCCTCGTCATTGCAAATGGAGACACCTGATAGTCGTTTCTACTTCTATATCCGGTACAAGCTTTGTATGGCGATAATCCTAATGGTAAAAACTAAAGTTAATCTCCCTCCAATCAATATCCCCAGGACCACAGCCGACTGGATGACCATGAAACCTACCTAAAAAACGACTGGGAAACGCTTCAAAAACCTCAAACAGTAAAAGACTCAACTAAACACGATGTGGGACAACGCCTGGCCTCAAGCTGCCATTGAAACAAGGAAGTTTATGGCTTCAAGGGACGTAGAACCGTTCAACCAGAGCCCTACAGCCCAGATCTAAGCCTTTGTGATCAATTCTTGTTTGTTCGAAAGAGTTTGAGAGGATATATTGAAGATATATAAACGGAGAGGATGCGTTTTGATTCTTGGACAAAATAAAAAATTACTTTCTGCAGCATTTTTATTTTGTCGATGGTTAAGAATCCAGAGGCATCATACTCCTTTTGATATCTTCAAAGCAAAGGTCATATGCGAGTATTTTGCGGCTGCTGCTGTTTTGCATATATTCACTTTTATTGCATGCTGATTTCTAGGACTTATAAAGTAAAAAACTGTTCAAAACTATTTTGATTAATTAGATAGTAGCAACATAACATCGGCAAAATAATTTATCAAAGAAAAATAAACCCCTTAAAAACACTTTAGGAATCGTTACTGATTTTGTTGTAGATATCTATCATTTTAACGCCATAAATATACTTATCACTTCTGGAGTTGATAACCAAACCCACCACGCTTGTTTTTTTAAATAAATAACTAATTACTACATTCACTTTTCTCCCAAGAATAAATATAGTTATGGGGGCTCATTTTAATCTTAAATCGACTTTTGAGGCATACTAACGGCTCGTCAAAACTTTTCGTACTAAAAATATTTTAATTTGTCAACAGTGGCTCTTATCTGTAAAAAGATTACTCTATGTATAACATATTATTTATCCAAGCTCACAACTCCACACTTTTTTGGAGGGGTCCTATAAGATGAACAAATATATATATTATAGTTTAATATCGTTAACGATATTTTGAAGTAGTGTTTTGTAGCTTTATTGAAATTGAGATCGTAGTAAGCAGCAGGAGGACACAGATGTTGCCATAAAATGGATTCCTATAAAGATTTTTGTATGTCACAATCATGACTTCAATACTTTGTTTTGCATAACTGGCTACAAAGAAGGCTTCTCATAGCAGCCATCAAATGTCTCTTAATGATTAAGCGGCAATGAAATGGATCATTAAACAAAAGATAAAACAAACTATATTATTATACAACAATTTATTAGAGGGTGTTTAACATTTTTATAAACTTTTGTTACGTCACTTCTAATCTTTTAATACAATATTTATATGCTTTTTTAATTCAACAGTTCATGATAAAATATGTATACAATACGATATACAAAACAGATGCTAGGAAGTAATATATATATATATATATACTCTTTGTTACGTTATTTTATACTTGTTTATATTATTTCTAAGCTTTTGTTCAATTATTTCTTTAAAAAAATATCATTATTTATGAACTTTTGTTAAATTATTTATAAACTTGTATTACATTATTTCTAAACTTTTCTACATTATTTCTGGTTACATTATTTTTCAGCTACTTTTAAATTATTGTTAACCTAATTTTTTAGAGATGTTACTTATTTTTAGAATGACTATTTCTTTTCTTTTTCAACTTTATCGTCTCTTCAGAATGATGGTTAAAAACACGTAATATTTAACTCAAAACAGTAGTTTTTTGAAATATATAGCTTTTCAATATATTTTAATAGTCAGTTCCTCCAAAATACATCTAAATATTGCGGTGCAACCTTTTGATACGGTTTTTTTTGTTGCTTTGGAGTTGATGCACAATAAACAGGGGTTTCGTAGTTTAAAAAAATAAGCGTGATTTGGAAATTTGTAAATATAAGCAAACTCTTCCGAACTTTCAAATTTGTAGTTATTTCATATACAAGTACATTCATATAAAGAATATCTTTTAGATTACAATTTACTTTTTTCAGTGTTAGGCTAAATAATAAATGTAATATCAAAATATAGATGGATCATAATTCATACAACAACAGAAGATATTTTTGAAGAATATGAACATAGGACTTTAAAGACACTTATATATTATAATATAAAAAATAAAATATAAAAAGATGCTTAAAAGAGGTTTAATTATATTATATACTAGCGATGTTACCCGGCGCTGCCCGGCAAGAGTTTGTAGGCGGTTTCAAAGCAGCTCATGTCCTTCCCCAGATGATAAGCGACGTGCATGCAAATTTGAGCTGAATGGCCCAGGCATGTTACTTGTAACACCAGACAAACAAAGACAACTTCTACTTTAAATCCTATTAAATTGACAAGTAATATCCAAAAGTAAACTGTAATAGTCACAAGTCCAAATGACATCTAAACACGAAGAGTAGTACCGAATAATATCTTCGGCATACTCCACGCCTTGTAGTCCATAGCTAGAATCTTAGCATGAGAGGCCGAATACGCGTAAATAAAAACTGCTCTTTAATGTCAATCGACAGTTTCTTACAATCAGAGGGAGAGAGATAGTGTATTCGAATTATTTTGGCTCAATTAAGAAAACACAATTATATATCAATGTAAGGTTTTATGTTCTAAATTTGTGGTAGTTCATATATAGGTATATAAAGCATTGCGTCCTTAAAAGCATCTAAGTCACTTATCAAACTTTACTACTTATTGATTATTACTACAATTTTGTTGACTTGAGAAGACTTTGTAGCGTGAAGAAATACTTTTAAAAAATTGCGCGTTCCCAAGGTTGACTAAGGATTTTTTTTTGCAACAGGTTGAGGTGACTTTTATTTGTAGGAAGAACGACGTAATACATATCAATTTATTATATTCAGTAGAGAGGAGAACATAGGTCAGGATATTTTTTATCATTAACCACTGATAGAAACAGCATGCACCAGGGAATGAGCTTAGAGATGCGAGGTGTTTTCCAAAAATCAGGCTTTGGTAAAGTATACATCTTTCCAAATAATAATCTTTTTATGATATCTAAAATTGTTCTCCCCAGGACACATACGACTCATCGGCCAAGAAACATTTACAGTACATGTATGTATGGCTTATTTATTTTCTAGTGCAATTATACCACTAGTTTTATGTTATGATATATTATTTGAAAACAACTTTATAATATAATTTGAAGCATATTTAAAGTTAATAATATATTTATTGTATTAGAGATCAAGGAGGGCTTGCTTACAGACGGTTCCCTTTAAAATCAATGTGCCGAATAGTGATCCAATAGACGTTCAACCTAGTGCATACTGGTCGATTCCATTTTAAGCTACCCAAAGGCATTCCACCATCAAGGGAATTACCGTTTGCAAAGGTCAAGTACTGGATTGAGGCCAAAGTCGCCCAATCGGATTCATCTGTTATTCGAATAACGAAAAACTGTTTACCGTAATCCATTCGAGTAAACCGATGTCTACAATATATCAAGTAAGAATAATATTCTGTTTATCTAACGCAGTAGAAATATATCTGCTTTCGATATTAAAGAATGAGGGGAGTGAAATACTTCTTATTTTACCAGCTTTTTTATCCCATGAAAGTTCACTTAATTTGTTACTCAGACATTAAACAACAAATTTTCATTGTAATAAATAAAAAATATGAATCTCAAATTATTGAGAGAAGCAATTCCCCGTCGAGGTTACTTGAGAAAATTAGAGAGTTGATAGAGTCTTGCTGGATCTCTTGAATTGACACAAAAAAGCTTGTTTAATTTATTTCAAGTCTCATATAATGATGGAAGGCAAAATCATTTAGACATAAAAGACACATAACTCTTTTTATTCATATTTAATAGGATAATAAATTTGGAAGACTTAACGTCAGTTTGTCTCATAACATATTCGTCCGAATCACGTATTCCATTTTTTAGCCAATTGTGTACCTATACAAGGAGCGGGTGTTATTACAGATATTGGCGTAGACAGGCGAGAGGTGTGTCACATTACTGAAGCCGCACGGGTCCATTTTTGTCTGTTTAATTTGAGGATCTCTAAAAAAGGCATTGACAAATATCTTGCACCTACTTCAATAATGATAGCTTTTAGCTTATGTTTTCACGCAACTAGTTGTCGGAAAGACTTTGATACCTATATTGGCCCTACAATCCCTCTATGCAACTGTAATACCAAAAGTAATGTATATCTCAGGTATTCGGCTTTAAAATCATGTAATATATGTGGTGGTCCAGGAAAAATCCAAGTTTAATTGTTTTTGTGTGAAATGAGTTACCAGTCCATAATATGTGGTAAAATTCTCCTTCGTTTGTATCAATAAAATGTTTCGATTAAATGAATAAAGGCTACGATAATTACTAATTATATATTATAACTGATAAGGGCTAAGGAATAAATCTCTTATGGCTCTGAAAAAAGGGGCTATCTTTGAGGGATCAAATCGGAGGGATATTGTGGAATTGAACCCTATAAGAAATAAGTCCAATAGCAAGAAAAATCATTCTAACTTATCGAAATAAAAATGCATTCATGGTTAAGACGTGCGCAATTGGGCTTAAAATGATTTTGAAATATTTGGCCGTCATTTTTATGAAGTATATTATGTTTTTTCTCATTTTCATATTTTCATTTAGAATTGCTTTCTTGCTGAACTACCTCATATATACAACTATTAAAAAAGTTATTTATAATAATCAAAGCAAAACAGATACAAAATGCATGGCTAATGTTGTTGTGTATGTCCTGAGTCCTTACAATGGGATGAGAACGTGATTAAAATTGACGTTATTTGTAATTGTGCTGTGAGTTTTTTAAGTCATGATGCCCTTCATGGACGTCAATATTCTTGCTTTCATTTCTTGGTGTAAGCCTTAAACTGTTCAGATGTTCTTACATCGTCAATTTTGCAGTCAAAGTTTTGATAACGGAATTTTAAAAAACATGTAAAAGAGGCATTTTCTTGGTAGAGTTTTTTTTGCAATAACATTTTTTAGATAGTTTTTTT
>CP045894.1:1159577-1246973 GCA_013387185.1 Caligus rogercresseyi
TATACAGAATAAAGTATCAATTCCAACTGTTTTACAACGAAAATAATTTGAAAGCAATCAAAACTTTGTTGGAACTCAATTTGAGTCGGCATTAACTAACTTTCATATGAAGAATAAAGTTTTCTTATATATATATAAATTGGAGTCCATGATTTCATATAAAAAGTATAAATATATGCACGATGGAATAAAGGCTACTAGATTTAGATACGAGTACATCTTGCGTACTAGTTGACATCGAGTACAATCAACCCCCATTTTGAAACATATGGGAAGCAAATAAGGTCAAATGAAGCCCTCTGAAATAATGATGCTTTCATTACATTATAATGAAGGTAGTGTTATTATTATTAATATTATATTTTTCATTATTATAAACAAAACAAATCAAATTGGTAGTAGGGAAATATATATATACCTTGAGAAAATTGAGACTAGATAAAGACTCAGTTAACAAAAACACGGAATAATAAAACGTCTGTTAAATAAAATATGGATGATGAAGCTGATTGTATGATGAATATTTGTTGGTGTGTGTGATTATTTTCTTCTTATCACAAAAGTAGGACTGGGATAACTAAATAGGGATCAATGATAAAATATAATCACAAAACTTTCAATTACATAGAGGGAAGTTACAGACAAAAAGTACTCATATATTTTTATTTTACAGTATTTATATTTTAATTAGCAATATTTTATCAAAAAGATATTTATCGACTCAATAAATACGTTATTGAGCCGAATATATATATTTATATAATAATATTTGTTATTCTATATTGTAAATAATGTAGAAAGTTATATAAATATGAGTGATGTTTTTGTATTGATAATTCCCCTCAGTAATGAACGGTTTTGTTGGTACATGGTTTCTCCATTGATCCCTATTGATTTAACCCAGAGTACGGAACAACAACAACAGTATAAATTGATTTGGAGGAGCTAAACTTGCACGGAGCCCTTATAGGAAGAGGACTTGACGGAGACTGTGGTGTCCAGGGGGACTGCTGCTCTCATCGTGGCGTGGGGAGGGAGGGTGGGGAGGAGGAGCGGGGTCTTTCTAGGGATTCGAAGGCGCGTCGGGGGAGTCCCTTCCTCTGTGCTCGTAGGACTATTGCTGATCCCGGAGTCTGACTCACACTCGCTGCGATGGGGGTTCTTAGTGGAATTCCTAGGGTGTCGCTGTAGTAATAGACGCGCGGGGAGCGAGGCGAGGGGCGAGGTTGATGATGTCCGGAAGGGTTGACGAAAACGGTCTTTTGTGGGGAGGAGGATGAGTCCATGCTGACCTCACTGGAGCTCGTCGTGGTGTGAGAGGAAGGGGTTCCGGCTGCCTCGGGGACACCTTGACCGGGTTGTGGATTGCTGTTGAAATAAATGGCCGGCCGATGTGCCTCCTCGTTGTCAATGTCCTCGTAGATGGGTCCCACCGTGAGAATGGAGGATGAGACGTAGGAGCCTCCGTCTACGACGGGGGGTGGCGGGTTGGGTTCTTTGGCCGGGAGAAGATAGAAGGGTAGGCCGCCGATGTTGATGGTGCCTGTAGGGTAGTTGGGGTTGGAGAAGACGTGGGAATCCGGGTTCTCTCGAAGCTCGATGATGTCGGCAGGTGGAGGGGGACCTTTGGAGCTATCCTCGGGTTTGTGCTCATCGTGCATGAGGGATCGCAAAAATCGAGTTCGTCTCCTGGAAAATGAAGCAGGGAATGTGTTTTACTTAAAGATGTTTACTGTATTTAATTAACTATTTAATAACTGCATGAATAACGGGCTCTATGAAAGAAGAAAATCTAATTACTCAAAAAAAAGATTGGACTCATGTGTGTTCATTTATAACGAAGATATATCATATTATAATAGAAGATTCATATTATTATCATCCCAGGAGCAATCTATATAACAAGTCATAAGGAATATAAAAAGGAAGAATGACAATATATACTCAAGGACGTCGTTGCACAGAAAAAAATTAGATATTTTTTAATGAATCGAAACATGTGTACGGGGACATAATTGAAGTGTATTGAGGGAATTATATCTATTCCAGAGATCAAATGTTTCTACAAGTAGGGCGGCCATTTTAGGTCGATAGTACGTCATTAAAGGACTCTTACAAAGGAACAAATTAATATTTTCATTGATTAGAGTTTTCTCCTGGTTAAAAACGTTTTATTTGTAAAAACTGTGAAAATATTATACAGTGTTAAAAAAAATACAATAAAATTATATAGAAACAGAGGAAAAACTCTTCAGGGCATTTGCAAAAATACATAAATGAACATTTTAGTTCACATTTACTGCCCTGAAGAAAAACCTATATAAAAGGACGCATCATTTATTGCATTTGTTTACAAACTATCGATGTCTTTTTAATTTTTTAATAGTTGTCATGTAATGTTTCGATCTTGCTGGCACATATTTAATTATGTCACTAGCCCATTCCCACGTTGGCACTCCTAAATATGGAATTGATTATGGTTGTAATATATATATATATATATATATAACAGACTAGTTGATTTATCGTTCATTTGTTGTCGTTAGGGAACGATGACGACGAACGATAAGAATATTCCTTATTGTTCGTCGTTCGTTTTTGACGCCAAAAAAAGACAAAAAAAATTAATTTCATGGGACAAATTTCCTTTCTAAAAAACTTCATCTCTTTTTTTCAGAAATTTCCTTCTAAAAAAACGTCATCATGTTTTCAGAAATTTATTTCTAAAAAAACGTCATTTTTCAGAATGGTGAACGATGAACGACGAACGACGATTATATATATATATAGTATAAATCGGTGATATCAATACATGTAAAAATACAAATGCACACTTAATACGTTATATGAGTAATTGGGTACAAATTATATGCAATATTGTCGTTTAATCAGCTAATTATTATTAGTGTATTTATTTGCACTTGCTGTACCAACATTAAATACATGTTTAAAAAATTATCATCTCTACAAGAATTGAGAGTAAAAAAAGTTGTAGTTAGGTATTTTCTCATCGTGTTTTTATTTTATATAATTTTTATTGGGACATTACTTTTTTGAAATACTTCTTCAATCCTATTGAGTATAACTGCTTGATCTTTAAATATAAATATATTTTTGTATTAGTGCTTATAAAAGTAATACACATTATATTGTAAAATGTATTTTATTCTTTAAAATCAAAGTGTATATAATTTTTAACGAAATGGGGCGTTCGGTTGAAAATGGAAACTATAATATAAGTTGTGTTTTGTCAAGTTCATTTTAAGTAATGAGGAAAAAGGACCACAAGTTTGCATGTTTTTTAAATGATCATTGGAGTCTCGACTACAGTTGACTTTGATTTTGTCTTGATGGATTGGAAGTGAGATGAACCATTTAAATAATACGAATAAAAATAGCACCTAATAAACATATTATTAATTTGAAGCTTATAATTTCGTGGTTATATTATCACATTAACTAAAATTGGCCACATGAAAAAAACAGTTATCGTGAGGGAAAGCTTTCGGTCTAAAATACCTTCAACCCCACATGGGAGTTTTGAAGAGCTA
This sequence comes from Caligus rogercresseyi, assembly GCA_013387185.1. Taxonomy (NCBI): domain Eukaryota; kingdom Metazoa; phylum Arthropoda; class Copepoda; order Siphonostomatoida; family Caligidae; genus Caligus; species Caligus rogercresseyi. The sequence goes on from CP045894.1 coordinate 1,163,129, forward strand.
GTTCTCGTGCATAAATAATTTGCTGGATGCACATATCAACTCCCTTATTTCCAGTGATTGGGACGTTCGGGAGTGGAGAAGATGAGCCAATCTGCTCGAGAGAGCTTTACATCAAACGCATTGTTTTTTATTGCATTTATTAATTAAAATAGTGCTTTTAGTTCAAAACCCTAATATAAAATTATAAATTAAAATAGTTACTTATGTTCAATTTGTTAGCGTATTTATTTTTATAAAAACAATGTTGAAGGAGTTTTGAATGAATGAGCGTACAATAATGAATGAAAAGAGTAACGGAAGTTTACTTTAGGAAGACTGTATGAATAAATATTTATGAAAATCATAAATTATATGATGAAAATATATTTAAACTCAAATTAATTGCACGCATTTCATCATTTGAAAGGGGGCAAAAAGAGAACACACAAAGATACCATCATGGGATAGTTTAGATATTTGTACGTATTTCTGAAAGTCGTTGATCATCAACTAAACAAAAATGATAAAAACTCCCCAAGTCCATCACTTATTTGCAAATAACTAGTTTAAGATGGTAACATGTAATTATATCCATAGCATACATCCATATACATAAATAAAATATAATGTGGTGTTCTGTGTACTGCTTTCACGCCTCTATGTGAAATTAGATGTTTCCTTAAAATAACTAGTTTTTTAAATGGTCCAAATGTAAATACTTTTTTCTGCAATGAAATTAGTGGAAACTCCTTCATATGGAATACAAAGCTGTCTTAAAGTCGTCGCACAATAAATTGATCACTAACTTTGAAACATAAAACCATGTTAGATCATGATTTGTATTTTTTAAATCCTTTGTTTGATATAGATTGATTTGAGACGCGTTCTAGATTGAATCATTCATTTATTTCAGTTATTGATCGAGGTTGTATGAAACAACTTGATTAGATATATTTCTTATTTTTGATCCATAAGATCACAAAACTTATTTCATTTAAGTATATGTATTTATTTTCGTCTATAACACATTTAGAAGAAAAAACTTGCATGTAATTTGACTCTCAATAATAGGTTTCCTGAGATCATTTGTTTAAGATTTTTTTATTGGAATACTTTCTAAGTAAAATATAAACTAAAGACATATTTGGTAGAAACTCATTAGCTAAAGCTATAAAATATTTTATCATAACGAACCCCGATATTATTATCAAAGTAGTCTGGTAGAGGTTTGTAGATATCTTCTTTTGCTTTCAAGAGATAACATAATATAAGTTTGAGTTCATATTTGTATTTTTGTATTTATAAATTTATGTACAATTCTTCGAACATAAAAATAATTTTTTATGTCATCTTGTATAAACTGAGTTCAACTTAATAAAACTTTATATGGAATCAAACATGGCCATAAGATATTTAGAAGGCTGGATTCTATAAATAAATTTTTGCTGAGAGTTGGGCGTAAAGGGTATTTACAATAAATAAGTAATTAATTTACCTTGGCGTAAGTACAGTAAACATACATTATGCGAGACAGTCTAAATGCATTTCATAAACGAATTAAGGGAATTTTTAAACTTTTTGAATGGTATCAAAGGTAATGGAATTACAACTTGGAGTAAAATAAAAGTATAATAATAATAATTTAGTTCTTTTACAACTGAAATAAGTGTTTGATTAATCAACTGAATGATATTGATACAAAAAACTTAATTAATAATCTATAATCTTATTATGGTTATTGTTGGTCCATAAGTACATCATTATATTTATATTCATAATTATTCTTCATAAATTCAATGTCCAATAAAATTCGAAATAACAACAAGCTTTATTCATTATATCATTAAGTGGGGATGTAAAATTCTCTGGTAGAGTTGCGCTAAAACATCTCAATTTAGATAAGATTGGTTGTACTTTAGTGAAAAAAATGATTTCTTTTTGGTTCGGACCTCTGTAAAAATAAGCTTAATCTTTTGGTGTTTAAATTATTTAAACTTTGAATAATATACAATATTACATATTAAAAAAACATTCTGTCCGATTTGAAAGGACGATTTCTTATATCCGATCTTTTCTCCTTCAATTAAAGTTTATAATTTTATCATTGCATTGGCAGTAATTCAGTAATATCTATGTTAATTGTTAGATAGAAATATAATAAGATAAACAGTCATGCTTTTGTTTTTAATTAAATCAAAGTAAACGGTTTCTGAAGAATGTAGATTGAAGCGTTTGAGTCCGATGTGTAAGACACATGCAATTCGCATTGTCAGGATTTCATATATATTAAAGATAAAACAAGCCTTAGAGTCATAAGACATATACAGGTATACAAAAGTGCTTGATTATCAATTTTGTTTAATTAATTCCTAATGACGAATTCTTTTATCAATACTTTTATATTTCAGTCGAAAATAAATAGACATACCAAAGAAGCACACACATACATAAATATGAGTGTATTATACTTATAAAGATTAAACTACATCATTTAATCTCTCAATGGCTGGCTCATCAAAAGTATGCTGAACTCCCAATATTGAGGGTGTAGGTTCAACTCCCGAGAAGGGAAAAGTCACCACCAATAAGTATAAAAAACATTCTTCAAACGATTTATTAATACACAAAATCAATTCAGTATTATTTTACAAAAACATTGTTATTGTTTGTGTTTATATGATTTGATTCAGCTACATTCGTGTGTATATGAATAAATCATATATTATTTGTTCTATTTTCTAAATTTACTTGCTGCCATGTTTATTAATATTATCAGGGATGCGACTGAATAAAACTCACGTCATTGTTTGGTAATGTGATTATAGTATTTGATGGTTGTACATCTGAAATAATACATACATAGTTACTAAATAAAAACTTGGGGAGTGCGATTGTCACTCTCAATGTTGCAAGTTCGAATCCTGAGAGGGCAAGGTCATTTTTATCTTCTCAATGATAAGATCCTAGGTCGAGGGATTAATTTTAATACTTTAATGCTTATTTATATCCAGTTAGATATAGTTTGTCGAACCATATAGTCTACAAAAAAAAACTCACGTTATTTTTTGTTAATGTGATTACACTACTTGATGGTTGCACATCGTGAAATAAAATAAATATAGTTTACTAAAAGTCAAATATCATACCTCCAAATAACGACAGCCACAGCCAGAACGATGACAACTAATAGAATTGAGCATACGAGGATCACGAGAACGTTTTGAGTGTATCATCGTGATGCAGGCGAGAGGTTGAGTCCAGGAGAAGTGTGTTATCACAGGTCTGAATGGTTTGAAGGGAGTCCGCCTCACAGTCCTGGTCCAGGGCCCAGGGCGGGACCGGGGGAGGAGGAATGGCAAACTCCGGGGGAGGCAGGCTACAGTCAGCCCCAGAGCCACAAGACACATAGAAATGCTCCTCTTTATCGTTCACCAAGCGGTAAAAAGTGCGACGGGAATCCGACATGGCCTATACTTCTGAAAAGATAAATATCATGTAGATGAACCACTTAGAGATAAAGAAGACCTCCCAATGTCATGAATCAAATACACACATTATAAAATATATATTTTTTATTTTCTTCAAAAAACACTTAGTGCCAAGCGAATTCCTATCCATCCATTAAAATATACGATTCATCAACATCAAAAAGAGTCTAAAATGAATAATGACTACCAACACACATAAGAGTTCAAACTCGTATAGGACAAAACCTCAAAGAATAGAAGTATATAAGCCATCAAGTCATTTACTTCGCTACATTTCAAATTCCGAGGCTTAGTTGAGACTAAATAATGACTTTCAACACTGTTTTTATAACCGTCTCAGATGATAGGATGAAACCTTAGAGAATCAAAACACATTCACCATCAAACACTACAAGTTATTCTGAAGCCTAATTCATTTTCTAAACAAGGAATTGGTCGTTTAGTACACTTAAGCTTTGTTCGTTTTCATAAATCAATTTTTAGATGGATTAACAAGCCCTCAAGTCAATAGTTTTGCTGATATAAAGGACGGAACTGATTTTTTGATTAAAGAGTACCCTAGGACTGAGAAGCAAGCCTAAAAGACTTGAGCAGAAGCCTTTTAAATTGTGTGAAACATTGTAATTATGTAGCGCAAACTATGTAGGTACAATACTTCTCCTCTCATATCATTAATTTAGGAGAATTCTCGAAAATCTATCCGTATAACAGGACGACGATACGTTAGTCCACACGATAGGTGTGAAAAGCGTTATAGGGTTTGGTGAATGATATTCTCACCGCCATTATTTTTCTAATATTTTAATGGAATCAAAGTGGCATTGCATGTTCCAGATTTGTTAAAACCATTGAATATTGAATCACTTGCTGGAGCATCCAATGTTGGCTGTCATCCAAAATCACACGCTCCATCATGGCTATATGCCATGTTCCTTAATCTCAAGGTGCATACTATAGAAAGACACATTACATATATTATTTAAGTTCATTGTATTTTAAAGTCTTTTTCGTTTTGATTACGAAGATAATGTTAGTGAAAAAATGAGCTACTAAATAAAACTGAATTTAATCCAATTTTAAATATTATAGCCTCTTGAACAATCAGAGAAACTTAGCGACCCTATAATCATAGGGAGCGCGTCAGCTTAGGAGAAGCGTGATACAATGTTCAATGGACTATATTTGAAATTTAAAAAAATCTACTAAAAATCATTATTTTCTGTTAATGCAACAGATAATATATAGAGTGTGAAATTCAATCCAATATTGATAAATATTAATTAAATATGAATAATCCTTATACTTCCAATTTACAACTACTATAAATGTTGTATTTTATGCATCTACAAATATTTATATGCCATATGTTTTTGCATATACAAATACAGTTCGAATGAATTTAAGAGACCAATTGAGAAGTCATTTGGAATAAGGCATTGATTCAAACTGGCAACATTCTATTAGTATATTCGTAATCATATGAAAACAGGATTTGTATCGAGCATAACACTCAATAGATTTGTATGATAATTATAAATTGGGACGTTACTAAGTTTGACTAATAAATTTTTTTTAATAAGCAATAATGTTAGCCATTGTAGGAATTCATTGTATTAATCTAATATAAGCTATCAACAGCTACTATATTGCTAGTAGAGTTGATTATATCATAAACGTTATCAGTACAACTTTAATTTAAAGAGATCTCAAGTAATTATATCCAACTGATTGCCACTTTTAAGAACTCATTATATAAATCAAATAATATCCAAGGTTTTCTAAAATATATATGAATTGTATGAATATCATTTGAATAATTATTTAAATATAATATTGACATTCACCAAGCTTTTAATACCATTCAAGCACCACGAAAAGTGTTCATATATTTTTATATACCCCTCCACATCCTTGAAAACATATGCACAATACAATATGTATTGGCCTTAAAATAATAATATACTGCCTATTCATTCCTCTTTAAAAACTATTTTTATTGGCTTTTAAAAGCTTTCAAGTCATGGGGTCAAATACTTTGTATATGTACACATATATTATTCACTCAATCAAGATGGGCAAAGATGATTCATCACATTATCATGGATTTCCTTACATTTAAATGAATTTTGAATTATTAATCTCCATTGATTAGGAAGCCACACTATGGTCATTCAGGGAGGACGACTAAATTATCTGGGGATGAATGCGTTGTCGGACACTGTGCCCGGTGTCCGAGGCGGCCATGTTAAGTCACTCACTGAGAGAGAGAGAGAGAAGGTTCACGTTTGTCACGTTAATAAGATATGCTAATGAGTAAACACATGTCACACCGTCACTCCGTATAATATCTATGCCTTCAACCATCTAAGGCAAGTATTGCAATATTGAGGGGGCTATTCGTCAACTATGGAAACACTACTGAGTCTTTTTAAAGTTAACTAAGTTGTTTCTTCTTCTTCTTTGCTCTTGCGCTCTTTCTTAGTGCCCGTTTGCATGCGTCGACGTTTTTTCCTTCCCCCCTCCTCCCCTTCTCGCTCCATTTCGATACCACCTTTTGGTACAAATTAAACTTGTTTTCTTTTACCTTTATTTAATTTCTCTCACTCTATGTATTTGTATATAGGCTTATTTCTATGCAAATACCTAGATGGTAAACTATAACAAGTTACTCAGAAGATCAGGAAAGGAAGCAAGTAAAAAAACCAGTGACGTCATTGTTTCTTGAGTGGGACTGCAGTATTTTTGTGGATATGAATCAGGATAAACTATAAGGTTTAGCTCATTCAATCTATGTGATTGAGTTGGATCGATATTGGCCTTCTTGTCCTCTTGAGAGGAGTTGAACTACAAGATTAGCGATTGCTGCCATGAATTATAAGCAATTTTTGAAGGCCAACATCATGGCAGTACTTAAGAGTTATGAAATACTCTGAGTAAATAAAAATCAAGAAAATAAAACTGTTGCTTATTATGAAAAGATGTATTGAAGTTAAGGCATTCTGGCGATCTTTCTGATCCCAATATGAAAAGCTTGGACATTTAATTGTGTTGTTGTTTTTTCAAATAAGAATATTCATGTTTTTTAACCAATTGCATGCTCTAAAGGTGTTTTATATTAACTTTATTTTTGTAGTTAATTTCTGCCCCCCCCCCCCTTGAGCCGATTTTAGTATCTACGGAATACCGATATCGTCTTCAATGAGTAGATTTGTAAACAATATCTAAAGATCTCCTGATTCCAATTGGACACAACTTGCTTACTTCTACATACACTTTAGTCGGCCTAATCCCAGCTCTGTTAACAAAAAAAAGCAATTAAAATTGTATTAAAGGCTCCCAATATCATTTAAAAAGGGTTAAAAGTGCTTTGTAACTGTAGTATACGCCATAAAATTATCCTTTAGTCGAGTATAAATACTTACACGTTCACTCATTGAATGATGGAGAAAGAAATCTATAAGTTATTTTTTTAATAATAGTTATATACTGAATGGATGTATATATATATATATATATTACTTTACAAAATATATTAACGAAGTATTTGTCATATTTGCCAAAGAAAAATTTGAAATATGTGTAAGTTGCTGCACGGGCAAAAAAAAACGTATATGTATATCAAGTATTGAACTTTTGAGAATTCATTAAAATCAAATTTTAAAATCAATAAAATCAACAATTACAGATAATAAAAGGGTAACAAAAGTAGAAGAAATATAATATGTACTTATTGTATCAGTAACTATAACTACAGTTAGCATTTATTCGTCTACAATTAAAGTCCTCTAAAAATTGTAAAAAAGTACTCTATTTCTGTATATAATTTTAGTGTATTTTATTTTACAATGTATAAAATCTTGCAGTTATTCGAATAAAATGCTTTTAACCGAAAAAAAAAATTGTGAAATTTTTGGCCAATCATAGATAATATACTTTTATTCCAGTTTAGTTATGACCATATTTATAATGTACTTATTACATAAAAAATCCAAGTTTAAAGAAATAAATATTCATAATATTTGTAGAAGATAAGACATTCATGGATTGCAATAACACAATTATTTTATTGTTTATACATAATTATATATTAGTATTTTTCTTCCTTTTCAATTTTCTTCGGATATCAATAAAGTTTTTTCTTTCTGACTACCTTCATGCTCAATGTTTACAAATACAAGATTCACAAATTTATAGCTGACTTAAGGTTCTTGCAGAAGGGGTAGTGATCAAAAAGTTGATCTTTACACGCCTTGCCCCTCTGAATTTTTATAATTTTTTTAATTTTTTTGGTATATGTGCTTTGTGTAAGTTGTATGTATTGATTTATCAGGTTATATCATTATTTTTTGCAAATTTATGCGTCCTTTTTACCTCTTTAGATTTATTTAATAGTGTCTTGGTGAAATAATTTTTTAAACCCAATTATTGAATTTGATTTTTGGTGTAGTTGGTTAAAAAAATATATTTAGAACTATCAAAGCTCAAGTTCTCTTGGCTTCTAAGAACTATAATATGTACTCAAAAAAAAATAAATATATATAATATAACGTTAATATATATATATATATAATAGAAACCATGACTAACGAGGTACATGAATTCGTTCAATTGCAATTGCCACACTACATGCACTATAAATGGAGTGGGCCTCTCTCAAATTCTGAGAAAGATCCCATACCTTGGAGAGGCTGACAGCTGCAACGCAGTTAGTTGATGCAGACTTTTTGAGGCTTCTTGTATTTTATTCCATGTTTTTGAACCGTTTTTTGTGTGCGTCATAGTCTTCCCATTCGATCTTGGGCCACTTCTTCCTTTGCCGTTTTTTCCTAGACAGAGTCAAATAGTCAAGAACCATTTGACTCGTGAGTTTTTATAAAAAAGACATCTACTAAAACATTCTTCAATATATATATATATTTAATTTCTTCTTATTGATATTTTTTCAACCATAAATGCAGTTCTCAAATTTTGATTCTAACGTTTTGTGCTACTATGTAATAAACCATATAAGTAGGTAGTTGCTTTTTGTTAATTGAGATATACGTAGTTTTATGCTTGTCATGTTACCCACATTCTTATCTCTCCTTGCATCTTACAAACAAGCTCAAACCACATAGAAAAGGTACAATATGGAAAAAGAAGAGGAGAAATTGACGCAAGAGAGGATTTGGTAATCACATGAGTGTGTGTGTGTTTTTTTCCTGTGGATTAAGTGAAACAAATTGTCATGTCGTATGTGCAAAAAACGACTTCATAAAATACTTATATATTTACACACTTACAAATCTACATCCGGTGACGAAGGAAAAATGTACCTAGCTCTAATTATACATGTCTACAAAAAACTATATAATAAAATTCAAGATTGTTTGTTCACACAACAACGGTTGATTCAAGGGTTTATTAATGGTTCACCTCAAGATTTGCTTATCACTTTGAATTGATCAAAGCTTTGCCGCATAAAGATGTTATTAGAATGAATAGCATGGATGTCGTCATAAGGATATAATGATCATTTGTATTGTTTTTAAAATACGCTATTGTTTTATAGATAATTAATTCAAATATGTAATGAATAAATTGAGCCAAGGAAATGTTTTTCAAGACTAAAAACTATATATTAAAAAAATCGATTGTAACAAATATTTTATATAGACATTTCAACGAATTTGGATATCTTTTGTGAATATATATATATAATATATAATATATATATATATATATATATATATATATATATATATATATATATATATATATATATATATCAAACTGAATCTGTATATATAAAAACTGTTTCCATTGTAATCAACAGATTCCTACAAAGAAGAAAATACTAATCTTATGTTGAGCATTCATTTAACCATTTAGCTAATATATTCACACTTTGGATATTTACGGTTCAGTATAAATGAGTGATAATATGAAAATGAAAAAATAATTCACATTTCAGGTTTTTTGATGTTATTGTTTTTCCTTTGAAGAGTATTCAATTTGTTTGTTTGTTTGTTTAGCTCCTAGATTGGACCCACCTCACCGGAACTTAATCCGGTATCAGCCGGTAGTGAACCTATCTAGGCGCTTTCTTTATTATTACAAATTAGTTTATCAATATTCAGACATTTAAATGCTTTAAAAATAAAATCTTCGAAGGCTAAACGTCGCTCCCCGATCTCTCCCTCAAGGGATATAATTTTTTGCCTTGTCGACGGACAATCAAAGATAAGATGGTACGGGGTTTCTTCTTCTTCCTTACAGAGTCGGCAAATTGGGCTTATGACCTTTCCCATCTTGTAGAGATGTCTGTTGAGGCCAATATGTCCACTGATCATTCCAACGATGATACAGATTTGAGCTCGTTTGTATTTCAAAATCTTACTTCCGATATAGGGATTTGGTATGAAGAGTTTAGACTGGCGACAAGTGCTCATCGCACCCATGCAGTCCTCCATTCCTTCTAGGTTGCTTGTCTTAGGGCATTTTTTGTTTGTCGCATTGATATTGGCACAGAAACAGGCGTGCCCTCCTAGCACCGTCTTTAGCTAAAGCGTCGGCATACTCGTTTCCAGTATTGTTGTCGTGTCCCTTTATCCATCCGACCGTGATTTTGCATGTCGATCTGCTTAGAATGTTTTTGCAAGCGATAATTTCAGCTGATGCGAGTTCACCTGGCCTCATGTCCAGACTATAGATGGCAGATAGGCTGTCGGATAACATTAATAATCTTTTCCCCTCGACTTTTCACCTCGGAGATTACTGGCGAATTTCTTATAGCCTCCACCTCGGCTTGGTACACTGTGTTTATTGCCTTGAGCTTCAAGGTTCTCTGGTCAAGAACAATATCGCCTCTCGTCAGAGCCCATCCAGCACCTGTCTGACCATCGATTTTAGACCCGTCGGTGTAACCTACGAGATCAAAGTCATGAATGCACCATATGTGTTTGACTTCGTAGCCCAGAGTTTCAGACCAGAAAGGTACAAAAGGAGGAGGAGTTGGGATATCATTGACTTTTATATATTTATCAATATATTGTTGGTGTCCTCTACTCAAATGGTCGAAACCATTTCAATGGGTGTTCAATTTTAGTCTGAATTCTGACCAGGCATGCACGCTCCACTATATAAATTCAATTTGTAATACTACTGTTGTAAAAAGAGAGACTTCCAATACTATTAGAAAAATTGTTTTATAAAATAATTAAGATTTCTCAAGAGTGTCATTTTTTTAATGAAACATAGTTTATATGAAAATATAAAATTCTATGCACTACAGTAATATTACACAACAAATGTGTAACGTATTTTGCTTGACATATTGTGGAAAGTGTCCATTTGAAATAAAAACTCAGATGCCATTGTCTCATGTCAATGAAAAAAAATATTGACATGAACATTTAACAAATGTTTTTGGAAGTTCTGCTCATAGATTGTTTGAAGCACATTGAAATACATGGCTGGCTATCCATAATTATATAAGTATAAATGTGACAAAGTAAATATAATATTGTAAAGAACACTCATTATTACTATATTAAACTGTTTTATTATAAATGTTGAAGGATGATAAAAGGCAACAAACTTTTTCCCCTGAACAAGACTAATATATATTTTAAATTTATAGGCATTCTTTGAAGAGTCCATTCAAAGGATTCGTAAATGAAATTGACGCTGGATCATGAGAAAATAATTTTAACAATTTATTGATGAAATTCGTAGCTCTGAAAAAGCCACAGAGTAAAGAGACGTCTTTTATATAGCTATTTCAAAACTCGTTGAATTTTTGTCTATATAAAAAACTGATTTGGAATTATTGAGATCATGCCTATGTTTTTCATCAAATTATTTTAAAATAACATTTATATTGAGGACATGAGATGTGATCGAATGGCGAAAAAAATACAACATAAGTTTTCAACGTAACTTTTGGGTCCGTGGAGGAGACACTTAACATTATATGTCCAAATATATGTAACATTCATATTACTTATCCGCAGAAACTGATTTCTTTTGCCACACAATAACGATACCAGTAAGATCCAGAGCTAAAAAAATTAAAATTGTATAACTTAAAATTGATTGATGTTTAGCTTCTTGAAGCAGAAGGAAAATGCAACATAGTCTTTTTAATATAATTAATAAGGTAGAATCCGGTATTGCAAAAGTCCGTAAAGTGATTCACACCAGTCGCTCAAATTAAATGTACATCTCTTCGGACAGTTATGAATTCTTTAAAATATATATTTTATAGTTCTAAGTATTGAGTTTATTGCTCGAATAAATTAGTTTTACTCATTCAATATAATAATTTAGTGTTATGAAATATGGTTCAATAATAGTACCGTGTAATATGATAATAATTATTTCCGCCGAAGGAGGTATTGTTTTCACTGGCGTTGGTTTGTTGGTTGTTTGTCAGCAGGATAACTCAAAAAGTACGGAACGGATTCGGATGAAACTTTGTGGAGTTGTTGGAAATGCCAAAAAGAAACAAGTGATTAAATTTTGGCATCTCTGAGTGCAGAATTAAGATGCAAAATGAGCTAAATACTAATAAATATTTCAAGTTAGCCTACTCTGCCAATAAATGTCGCTGTGCTGTGAAATCGGGGGGCAGGAGCGTCTTCCTCTCGGAATATCCGTCGAGGGGAACCTTCCCCCGTCCCTCTACGCCGCCCCAGTCGTGAAAAATCCGCCTCGGAAGGCTCATAAGGACCCCGTGTCGGCGCAGGTTTGCACTCTCTGAGTGTATATATGCCTCTAGTTAGATATATAATACTAAAGTGTAATTAAAAGGGGAAACATGGTTAAAGTGGTTGGGTTTTAGAGGTGATGTGCTAAAGGGATATTTGTAGTTAAAAAATGGTACACAAAAAATAACTGAAAAATGAAAAAAGAATAATATATCATTTTTATAACTAGATAAATTAATGGGTCTTATGCCAAATAATCAATTACGTTCATTGTGTATTCATTTAAAATTATTCAAACTCCTTTCGATATTCGAGGCTCCCATGGAATCATTTGACCACTTTTTCCTTCTCCATACACGGATTAAGATCGTTAACTCGATTCCGTCTTGGATGAACAATTCGATCGCAATTCTCTGGAGTTTTACAATCAAACAAACCTAAAAGATTAGTTCTTTAACATAGAAAGCTTATATAACAGAGATATAATTTGCGAATCAATCAGCTGTCGCTGGAGGCACATAACAAACTAACCAATACTGCTTCATAATTGAAATGTTTTAAGATTGTCGATTTTGTGTTGGATCCATATTTACTTATGCCAGGTTCTTTATCAAAGATATTTAGATACAAAGAGAGCTTTTTCAGAGTGATATGGCACAAAACAAGCATCTATATAATAATTCACCAATCTCTGTCCGTCTGTATGTCCGCACGCTATCTCCTCCCACATTTATGGTCAGATTTGAACTTTGAAGGTATCTATGGAATCCTGGGGTCAAGACGGACCTAATAAAACTATTTGCAAAGTCATGGGACCAGAAATGGAGAAAAATTTAGACCTTATCTGATTTTACTACTTACTTTTCAAGGGAAAAAAAAAGAGAAAAAGAAAAGGAGGAGGAGGAGTTAGAGAAATAGAAAAAGAAAAAAGCATCTCATGTGACTTAAAACATATTCTTTGTACAAAGTCAAACTTTTTATGAGGGATGTTTGTACAAAACAGAAAATTATTTTCTCTCTCCTCTCTTATATTCTTTAAGGTCTGTTTCACTCACAAACTAGCTCCAAAACCTACCTATACCCGAAGGGCGAAAATATGGGCGCCGTAGGCGCCCAAATATGCGAGTATCTTTAATATAAATATAAGTCACAAACCCTTTAATTCATGAGATAATATTGATGAAATTGTTTAGGATCGGCAGTGCAACGATGTTCCTCGGTTGTTGAAGGGAATATCTGTCATCTATACATTTTAAATGTCTATGTGATTTAAATAGAAGATCTGTTTAGTTTCGGCCTTCATCATCAACAGTCGACAAATTTAACTTTGTCTTATAATAATAAACTGTCTATGTTATATATACATATATATATATATATCTTTATGATGTAAATACGCTGAAAACTTCCATAATATGTACCTAATGAAGAAAAGGGATTAAGCCCAGGGGGGGGGGGGGGGCAGAACTCATGTAAACAAAGAGGGATATTTCCAATAATAAAAATCAAAAAAATGTGACGTCATCACTTAGACGATTTGCCTGTATATCTAATACATACACCATGTTAATAAATAACAATGTATTTAACTATTTAATAATATGGTGGACTAATATCGATGAAGCCACACAACCTCGTATATAATTTCATATAAAAAATAAGATTTGTATGACTCTGTGTAACCACATTCACATGATTTTCAGCAAAAAAAATGAAATTGGATAAATAATATGTTATTTGCATTAGATTTTCAATTTTCAGGCCGAAACTCAGCCAATTTATTAACATCTGAAAAGGTTTGATTATTTATATTTTTCACAAGTCCATAAAGTAGTAGTAGTCCTTTCTATCAAACAGACTGAAAGATAATGAGAGAAAAGAAAGAGAATATAGATATTTTTTATGCCATAAATCGATAATGTGACGTCATGTGTGACGTTTCAGTTTTTCTTTTCTAATCAGAGGAATCTAAACATTGCGTTCTGCGCATCATCTTGTATTATCTATTATCTTTGGATTAAGCCTAAGAATGCAGGCAATGAAGGCAGTTAGGGCATTCAACGTAAATCCTAAGTAATTAGAGATGAAGTGACCTACATTCCTCTACGTACGCACACATTGGGTGAGCTCACTCTCAATCAATGCCCGCACTGAATGAATGAGGTTGATTACGAAGAAAACTTAGACTGAGTCTCCAGGGGATTAGCGGCTCTTATGTCCGGTGTACATTTAACTTTGATCACTTGCCATGGATTCATTAGTGACTCTTTCAAAATGAACGAATCTTGTAAATTACTAATGATTCATTTGAAAGATTCATTTTAATTTCTGCGAAAAAAAATGATATCCTACAATTTAATAGTTAAAAACTGGCTTTATATTCCTCAACAAATGATAAATCAAACTTTTTTTGGGATGATCTCAATTCTAATAGGTCACAATAATAATATTTGGGGTTTTAAACCTGATCTCCGAGGGATCCTCTTTGAGGACATTCCGAAATGATGCATTTATAAGAAACAAACTAACCTAATAAACGAGTCAAATCCTTCCCTGGCAACTGTCGACGGAGTGGGTTATAATGGAGTAGTCAGTTGTAAAGGAACACAGTTCATCCTGTATAAATTTTTTGTGCTTTTTCACAAATTATATATTTGCAAAACTCCCATTTATATTGGTATCGGTTATTGCATTTTTTTGTGTGCACGATGCATATCTCAGGAAGGGTATCTATATATATTTTAATTAATTTTGGATCTTTTTAGGCAATAGGACCTAACTATACAGCCATTAAGTTTTGAACAAAGGAGCTTTCAAATACATAGTCCTTTGTTGCTGTATAAATATACAGTCAACTTCGCCTAAGTCGAAATGGCATAAGTCGAAAAGTCGCCTAACTCGAATATAATCAAAAGTCCCATTTTTTCTCCATTGACATGTGTGTAATAAAAATCGTACAAGTCGATGTTTGTAATTCGATATTTCGCCTAAGTCGAACAGATATTTTGACAGTAACACATACATAAACCAGAAAATAACTTCGCATAAGTCGAAGAGGGCGCTCACTATGAGAGCTTGAGAATAAAAGGTATGTTCCTCCCTCCAAGGGAGGTAAAATAAAAAAAGAAAGAAATTGTGTCCTCGCCCACCTACTGCATCGCCGATGATTTGCGACTGCATGTGAGCGAGTGGACACACACACACGCCTACCTGTATATCGAATTTTTCTTCGACTTAGCAATAAATTTGTAACTCGAATTTCGCCTAAGTCGATTGTTTTTGCACAGTCCCGAGAGAATCGACTTAGGCGAAGTTTACTGTATGTAATAAGTGTAGGAAGGAATACGATTGTCAGTTTGAAGCTACAGATATATTATTCCTATGTTAGTTCAATTAACATTTTGTAATATTTTTTAGTGAACTTGATAGAACAATGAAGTAAAAACGTGATATAAATTGTAGATTAAAAAGCGTTAGCTTTAAATACAGTAGAACACCAGAGATCAATTGGTTTGTGGGCTAGAAGTAGTTGTATTCTATCGACTAAGTTATACATTAAATTGCATTTGCAAGTATATGGATAATGAAAAAATTTGTAATTATTTTTTCAAAAAGAATAAGACAATATATATATGCCCAATCGCCTTTTTAGTCCGAAAGTATTATTATGGCGCACTGTTCTTTAATTTAGTGTGTAACTCTATTTTATTCACAATAAATTATGAGGAAATAACTTGTATATTCCTTTTGATAATGCAAACAAATAATTTCAGATCTTTTTTAAAACAAATTATCATAAAAACAATGTTTTAGCCCCAGTTTCAATTGAATAAAAAAATGAAAATGTTTATTTTTGCAATTCCCAAAAAATTAAACCATTACCTTTAACACGGAGACGTACTTTATTGGTTTGGATTAAGGAACTAGAAACAATGAAAAACTGTGTGATTTTCGTTACTAATCATACACTAAAGGACGCACTTTAATACCTCAGCCGAAGGAGGTCTTGTTTTCACTAGCGTTGGTTTGTTAGTTTGTTGGTTGGTTGGTTTGTTTGTCAGCAGGACAACTCAAAAAGTACGGAACGGATTCGGATGAAACTTTGTGAGTTGTTGGAAATGCCAAAAGGAACAAGTGATTAAATTTTGGCATCTATGAGTGCAGAATTAAGATGCAAAATGAGCTAAATACTAATACATATTTCAAGTTTGGGAAGTTCTTGGGACTTTGGGAAGTTCTTCGGAGTTCTTTCAAGAGGGTTGCCTCACATCTGTTGGGGAATTCCTTCAGAGAAAAATGCATATTAAAAATTATATCCTTAGTATGCGATTACAAAAACGACGCTCGCTTACCTCCATGGGATATATATCAATCGGACCGCCCACTCCCTTCTATATCGCTCTTACGGCATTGGATAACCAAACTATTCGAAGGTCTTTGGTAGGCTCTGAACGTCCTTTTCCTAGCATCAAGAGACAATTGCGGCTTCTACAGAATGAGAAAAATATCCCCCTGTGCACGAATATTATTATGCAAACCCTCTAACAGACTCTCACCAAAAATGGTTCCGATACCGTCTCGCCACGTCCTCTTTATTCCTGAATAAATCCCATGTGGACCCAAAGAAGCGAGGATGCCATTGGTGTGGGGAGGTCGAGGAGACTTCCTTCCACTTCTTTTACCTTTGCCACAGAATGATCCCAGTCATAAAAGCTGTAGAAGATATTATTCTAGAAGAATTTGGAGTATCATTAACCCCCACAGACTGGCTGGTGTTCACATCACCTACATACGAGGAGGCTTACGAGATCGAACATCTTATATCCACGGTACAGAGGGCTCTCTACGCCTTAAGAACGTGCGGAGGTGGGCTTCCTGTGGGTCTCCAAGATCTCGTCAGAAGAAGTCTGGAAATTCTACGCTCCATCCCCAGGGATGTTTTCAAAACAAACGGGTCCTCTCCCCTTCAAGTGCAAGTGGACTGAATCAAATGACGCATTGGATCTCTCATCTCAGCGAGTCAACTGGTTTTCTAAATCACTATTTTATCTCAAGATATCTCATAAAAGAAGGATGATAGGTTGGAAGTTCTTTTATTTTTCTTCCGACAAGTTATAAATGCATGTGTTTTTTAATGTTATATTTGTTTTTAACGTAGCTTTATCAAATTTTTCATTTATTTATTCATCCTTTATACGTGCATTTTATTCTGTTCGAGATATCTTTTAGATCATAAATAAATATTTTAAATAAAAAAATAAAAATATTTCAAGTTAGCCTACTCTGCCAATAGATGTCGCTGTGCTGTAAAATCGGGTGCCGGGAGCGTCTTCCTCTCGGAATTTCCGTCGAGGGGAACCCTCCCCCGTCCCTCTACGCCGCCCCAGTCGTGAAAAATCCGCCTCGGAAGGCTAATAAGCAACCTTTGACGGCGGAGGTTTGCACTCTCTGAGTGTATAAAGGTATCCCTCTAGATTATAATGTGAATAAAAAATCATTAAATGAAGTATCTTCAGAGAAAGCTCATAATATGTGCTTATTAGGCGGCATACTGTGTTTATACCATTCATGGTTAGTTCTATGAAAGAGATCAAAGTCATTGATCCCTTACCATATAACACATTTAATTAAATTATACAACTTCAATAAATAAAAATAATATAATTACATCCGTGCACTTGCAAGAGAAAAACATAATATGCCTTTATATCTCGAGGGCATTTCATACAAAGGGAAATTCATTCAATCCTTTTGTTCATAATACTTAAAGTTGTTAAAAAAAATAGTTCATCAAAAACCCTTGGTCCAGTTACATGTTTAGACATTAAAAAATCCATGAGTAAATTATAGTGAAAATACTCAAGTATTCATCTGTATCCACATATTCGGTGAAATAGGACAATCGAATACATTTCATATTAATGAGAATAAATAAGGTTTTACAAATAAATATTAATATTTTGCATGATATATATATATAATGAATTGGTTTTTAATACATGTTAAAAGTTTATGATTGTCAATTTATAATAATTTTAGTTTTGTTCTTCTACCGCACTTTATTACCTCCGCCGAAGGAGGTATTGTTACCTCCGCCGAAGGAGGTATTGTTTTCACCGGCGTTGTTGGTTGTGGTTTGTTAGTTTGTCAGCAGGATAACTCAAAAAGTACTGAACGGATTCAAATGAAACTTTGTGGAGTTGTTGGAAATGCCAAAAGAACAAGTGATTAAATTTTGGCATCTCTAAGTGTTTTTTAATATGCAAAATGAGCAAAATACTACTACTAATAATAATGAAATGGGGTCTCTATTCAGGGAGTAGGAAAGAACAAACGCTTAAAAAATATTCATTGACGTATTATTGTTCATATATCAGCTCAGGACTATGTTAACCCCAGTGACGTAGCTTAAACTTCTCCCTCTTCCCGTCTCTGAGTGTTTTTTTAATATGCAAAATGAGCTAACAGAGAGGAAACAATGATTAGAGATAGAAAATCGGCGTGTGAAAGGGAGAATGTTTGAATAGGAATGTTGTGGGGATCGGCGGAGGTACACACTCTCTGAGTGTATATATGCCTCTAGTTTTCACTGGCGTTGGTTTGTTGGTTGGTTTGTTTGTCAGCAAGATAACTCAAAAAGTACGTAACGGACTCGGATGAAACTTTGTGGAGTTGTTGCAAATGCCAAAAGGAACAAGTGATTAAATTTTGGCATCTCTGAGTGCAGAATTAAGATGCAAAATGAGCTAAATACTAATAAATATTTCAAGTTAGCCTACTCTGCCAATAGATGTCGCTGTGCTGTGAAATCGGGTGCCGGGAGCGTCTCCTCTCGGAATTTCCGTCGAGGGAAACCCTCCCCCGTCCCTCTACGCCGCCCCAGTCGTGAAAAATCCGCCTCGGAAGGCTCATAACGGCCCGTGACGGCGGAGGTTTGCACTCTCTGAGTGTATATATTTTGTAATTATTATTTATAAACTATATAAAATACTGCAGTTGTACTATGTAAGTTAGCACTTATTAATTAATTTATTTATTTATTAATATTGTTTGTTTCATCTTATAGGACAAAAAAGCAGAAGAATTAATCAATGGTTGAATTGAAGGAGGGTGAACCTTTCTTTTATCATCGTCATTGAGTAAATTGACAGGATAATCAATTTTCCAATACCTTAAATGCATTGCATTTATACAGAATGTAAGACGTATGTGAAGGCTTCTATCCCCCCCTCTGATCACATATTGCAATTCCCTCAAATAAAGAGTGAGAGGACAGCAAAATAAATGATTACACACCTATAGATATTCATATCATTTTTCCTTTGTTTGCCTACAATTATGTGGTCGAATAATGGAGAATAATGCTTTTGATAAAGATGTACATCATTTATAAAATATATTTATGTTGAAAACAATAATTTAAATACAAAGTCAATCCACAAACTTTTTTTTTAGCTCTGAACGATATTTCTCGTAGGATCTTACTGGTATCGTTATTGTGTGGCAAAAGAATTCAGTTTCTGCGGATAAGTAATTTGAATATTATTGCCCGTTACATATATTTGGACCTAAAATGTTAAGTGTCTCCTCCACAGACCTAAAAGTTACGTTGTAAACTTATATAGTATTTTTTTGCCATTCGATCACATCTCAATATAAATGTTATTTTAAAATAATTTGATGAAAAAACATAGGCATGATCTCAATAATTCCAAATCAGTTTTTTATATAGACAAAAATTCAACGAGTTTTGAAATAGCTATATAAAGACGTCTCTTCACTCTGTGGCTTTTGAGAAGGGAACATCAACTCAGAGCTACGAATTTCAACAATACAGTTATTAAAATTATTTTCTCATGATCCAGCGTCAATTTCATTTACGAATCCTTTGAATGGACTCTTCAAAGAATGCCTATAAATTAAAAATTATATATAAGTCCTGTTCAGGGAAAGAAAGTGGGTTGCCTTTTATCATCCTTCAACATTTATAATAAAACTGTTTATTATAATAATAATGCGTGTTCTTTATTAATATTATATTTACTTTGTCACATTCATATTTACTTTGTCACATTCATATTTAAATAATTATTGATGGCCAGCCATGTATTTCATGTGCTTCTTAATCAAACAATCTATGAGCAAGAACTTCAATAATCATTTGTTAAATGTTCAAGTCAATATTTTTTTCATTGACATGAGACAATGGCATCTGAGTTTATATTTCAAATGGACACTTTCCACAATATGTCAAGCAAAATACGTTACAAATTTGTTGGTAAAGTGTGTCTAAAGAACTACTTTCAATCCTTGCCAGAATCTAAGTCGAAAACTGAGAGGAAAATACTTTCCCGACTTTTGACATCGAATACTTATTTTCAGCTTAATATTCCAAGAAGGTTCGTACAATTCCATATTCTTGATATGATCTTTATTTTTAAAAGACGCATATTTTGAATCAATGTCACCCCCAATCAAGTAATGCATCAATAAATTGATTGCTTAATCTTTATTTCTCTAGTAAACATAACATTAACATTCCATAGCCTCTTATTTAAGCTATCATAATCTCACTAAAAAATTTAATGGAATTGTCCTAAATTCTCCGTCCAAATAAAAAGGTTTCCCCCTTTTAACGTCTGCCTGTGGGTGTAGTTGCCGGTGCTGTTCCGGCACATTGGCATGTGTATGTTGAGACCCAAATATGAGTCACTGTAACGGTGAAGACCTTTCCTGGAGTCGTGCATTGGGTTGGAGCATAAAGCTACAAACAATTATTGATTATATAGACATGTATAGATATTATGGAAAAGAACATTAATTAACTTACGTTACACCAATAAGTTCCACCAAAGGCCTCAGTTTCCTATGTGACAAAGATTGACGTAAAGTAAATTCAAGGATAATTCAGACTTACCGGAACGGACGCAATCAGAAATGCAAAAACGCAGAGTGTTGTAAAAAGTGTATTTGCCTTCATGTTGAGATAACTGAGTGCGGTTAAGTGAAGCTTGACTCTCATGAGATGTGCTTTAATATCATTCTGTATGTGATGCACAACTGTTCAACCTTATAAGTTCCTCACGTAAATTACTGTTTGAGTCGTTGATATATAAATTATTTCCATTATTATTTCTATATTTTTAGGAAGGAATAACACGTGCGTTAGAATCAATTTTCATTTATGCATAGGCAATTAATGGAGTTTGAGACAATATGGATTATAAGGAATATATACCTAAATGAAAAGTTTCCTCATGTGTTGTCTTTATTCCCACTCATAATTACATCATATATTAATTTGAATATTCGATTTATCAAACACTTCTTTCGTTATTTACCTTCAAAGTGTTGGCTTTGCAATATGAAAATATATTAATTAGAGAAGGTATAAGTTATATATATTTATTATATTTTTTTAAAGCATTACTAACAATGGATTAATATTGTTTTCACACTATTTAGGATATGAAACAAAAACTATTTTAAATATTAACACAATTTTGAAGAATTCTGGCATATGAAGGCAAATTTAAGCAAACATATTATGTAAGAATATGGACAAAGTACTCAAGTAAAAAATCATCAAGAGACCAACCTATTAACATAATATCCATCGCAAAGTAATTGTTATGAAACCCCTTTCACTGCAGGCAACGAGTGAATAATATACCTGCAACCCCAAGAAGCTCCAATATTCTCAGGTACAATTTTACTTCGAACACCTAAAACTCGCCCCTTTGTCTCTATTTTCTCTCCTCAACATATTTAGATAAATCGTTTGATAAATAACTCTATCAATACATTTTTTTCTCTTTCCCAAAGTGGTTATCTAAGAAAATGTATAAAAATAGATTATACCTTAGAGTTCATCAAAACATTTTTCTATATCCCAAAAAAATAATTAACACCTTGAGAGGAACATGCTGGAAAGTCAACTTCAATTACTCTTCGTCAGCCTACGTTATGTTATCAGATTGAATATTAATTTGATGATATTCCTTAATAAACAAATATAATCATCCCTGATAATGGTCATAGTAAAATGAGTACGGCGTGGGTGAGGAAGTCATTATCGCATTCCTATATAAAATGCCGTCCACAAAATAACTAATATGCTGAAAACGCAGCGGATTGGATAGAAGATTCATGTATTTATAGGCAAGTAAGTAGTACCAATGAATAAGTGTGTGTGTGGTGGAGGAGGAGGAGATCCTAAGTGAGCCTCTTTTTTAAAATGGAAACCCTCTTTGATGACTCTAGATACTTAACGAGGACCAAAAAATATTTACATATTCTTGGGACACTTCCAATTATCTCAATTATTAAATTCTTTCATAGGAGTTCCTTGAGTCGGAAATAATAATCATCATTATTATGTGATGAAAAGGTTGAACACAAATGGTAAATTGAGCACTAAGTGGGTTTTTTTAACCTTTTAAGGCCGAGAAGGTTCCCTGTCGCAGGCTGCAAAATGGATGACAGAGAATATACTTGATTTATTAGTTGGGCGTTTTGATTAGACTTTATTCTGTTTTTAATAAATTCTATCACAAAATGAGAAAAATAAATGTTGTTAAAATACACTGTCATTGTTACAGTCCTTTCTCCATCTCTTGATGGTGGTGGAGAGGCCAGGGCAGGAGTCAAGGAAAGTAAAAATGAGGTCCATGTGGATCTTCTTTTTTTTGTGCCGATATGGTTCGACAGAATTGCATCCGATTTAAATAAGCATTATATCATTAAAATTAGTCACTCGAACCTAGGATCTTATCAATGAGGTAGACCAAAAATAACCATACCCTCTCAGGAGTATTCGAAACGTCGCCCCCAACATTGAGAATTGAACACACCTTAACACGTACGGCTATCACACCCCTTAAAGTACTCCCCGTGGATCTCGTTGACTGTCTAGGCGAGCTTGACCCGAATCAAGAAGTAAGAGCGAAAGTCAGGTTTATCAATTTGCAGCAGCGAGTGGGGTTACAGATAGAAATGGTGAATGGTGAATATTTAGACTACTTGAGTGCCACTTAGTCGCTTCCCACACAAAATATGCAATAAAACACTCCCCTTGGAATTATTAAACTATCGTGTTTACATTTCAAGATAAAGAACTAAGCTCACTTATTTTGACTCAGCCCAATATATATATATATATATACATATAATATATATTTATGTATATATATATACATATAATATATATTTGTGTATATATATATAATATTTGTTTATATATATTTATTTATATATTTATATAGAATTCTTATTGGTCTTTTATACTTTATTAGTATACTTTATATAAAATGATATACAAGGGGATGTTTTGAATTTGAAAATTGAATTACTCAAATAAAGAACCAAGAAACTTTTACGAGTAGAATTATGTTTGAGTTGAAGACAATTTAGGAGCCAATAAAAATTAAAAATGTCTTTGAACAACATATATATATATATATATATATATATATATATATATATATATATACAGTGTGTTCCATCAGAAGTGTAATTTTTATATTGCAAATTAGAAGTATTTAAAATAATTCAAATCGTATTATTGATACGCCATTTTGTTTATAAAGAGGGTTTTTTTATCAATATATAAAAATCTGCATTGATTGTCAACCTGAAAAATGTTTTCTGAACTTGAGAAGAAATGGATCATCATGCAGTTTGGCAAAACACCTTCTCCTTCCACAGTACGCCGAGAATGTATACTTCACTTCAAGATCAGTGGGAGGGCGGCGAAATCTTACCAGCTGATCCAGTTCACAAGAGTTCTTGAAAGTTTCAATAAGACTGGTTCCATCCACAGTTTAAAAAAATCAAAACAAATCAAAACGAACAGAAGCAGTGGTTCAGGAGGTAAAGAGTTTCTTTGAAGAAAACCCCAGTTGCTCACTCAGAAAAGCTTCTCAGCAAATTTCCCACAAAAAACAACGTTGTGGAGGATCGTAAGACATGATCTTCGATTCCGTTTTTATCATTACACTTCAGTTCAACCATTAACTGATAACCACAAAGTGCAGAGAAGGCAGTTATGTCAGTGAATTCTGCAGCAACCATTCAACATTCTCGATAGAATCATTTAGACTGACAAGAAGTTCTTTTGCCTCCATCAAAAACCACATCGAAAAAACGACGGAGTGTGGACAAATGAAAATCCTCGAAATATCTGTGAAACAAATGATAGGAATGATGTTGGGGTAATGATATTCGTTGCAATTATTAATGGAATGGTTTCAATCGTTCATGCATTCCTTGAAGATGATGGCCATTTGTCGTCGGTTAATGGTGTTTCATATCTCAGATTGCTCCAGAACATAATTTGGCCCAGACTGCACCATTCTGCAACTCGTTTTTCACTTTGGTGGATACAAGACGGCGCTCCACCACATTGCACAAATGCAGCTTTAGAATTTCTATATGAAAAGTTTCGAGGCCGAGTCATCAGCAGAAGGACGGAAAATCCCTGGCCAGCTCACAGTACAGATCTCAACCTTTTGGACTTCCACTTCTGGGCTGCAGCACAAACTCGAGTTCAAAAGGAAAGCCAAGATTCCATTGAGTCTCTCATACAATGTGTCCAAACCTTCGCTGAAGGATGTAGCCAGGAGACGATCAAAAACGTTTGCAAGAATGTCTTGAAACGTGCGTCGTTCTGTCTTCAGGCTGGAGGGGGTAATTTCCAGCAACTTTTGTAAGGCTTCAGATGTGCCTCTTATGATATAGGACTATAAATATTTAATAATAATAAAAATCCATTATTTTCCTTTAAAATGATGTATCTATGAGGGAATTTGACAAATTTTAAGTACTTATAATTCGCAATTTAAAAATGACATTTCTGATGGAACACACTGTATATATGTATATATATTGTATGTATAAAGATCAACCACCTATATTTATGTCTTTTTAAGAATACTGTTTCATCTATTATGTATATCTTAAAATAAGATATATACATAAAATGCAAAGTAAATGTGCAGTAAAAAAAACCTGCAATCAACACTGTTGACATTACTTCAAATTGCGATAGCATATTGTTTATTATTTGATATTATGTAGATTATCCTAAAATACAGGCCTGTGACTTTTTGTAACTACATTTGAATATACTTGATGTAAAGGTAAAAAATACTTTGCTGAAATGTGAATCACCAGAAGAATCGTATTAACTATTGTAAACAGGTTATGATTCCTTATAGTGCCTATGCAAAAATATAAGAGAATAATTGCAATCAATTATTGTTAAGTTATTTTTTTGTACGTATTAAATCAAGATATTTGATAGTCAATATTAAAAAATAAGTATATAATTGTATTTATTTGTCCACAGGTTGATATGTTTTTCCATATATGAGCAATATACAAATAGCGATTAAGGTGTAGTATTTATCATCAATATTATCGAAAGTGTCCTAGATTCAATTATAATAATGCATTAATGCATATTTTCATATTAAAAAGATGCAAGTCCATTTGGCGACAAAAAAAGACATTCGAATAGACGTTAAAAGTAAGACGTATAAAATAAACTTATATAATTGAAAAATGTTTTGAATTAAGTACTGAAAAATGTAATGGGATTTAAGTATTATGACACATGCTATTTTTGTGCATTGTAAAATATTCGGGTATCACAGTAAATGCATGCCTCTATAATCATCTCTGACAATATAAACCTAAATTATAGTTTTCAAAAATATACTATTGACGTCAATCATCTGTTTCATATCAAAAGCAACGTAATTGCCTCATGATAAAGCAAAAACAAATTCATTGTTTATGGTGACTCATATTGGAAAAATATTAAAATACATTAATACAGTCTTCAAACTCTATTTCTATTAGCAGCATATACACATTTTTAAATAGTGGGGCTCAATTCTTGGGATAATGAATTCGTCATTTTTTTAATTTAAAATAAAATATATTTTTTAATTTTGTCTTGATATTTTTCCCTCCTTGACTTTAGTAAATACTTGATTAAAAATTAATCTGAAGGAAAAACTAATCATTCAAATTCGAAAAAACTTTCATTTCTACAATAACTAAAATGTATACGATTTAAAATATCAAAAGGGCATTTATTTAAAAATATGTATTGTGTCCACGGAATCCTAAACCAAGGCAAAGACCCACAGCTGAGAAAAAATTGCTAATATGTCCGCTTATAAGCTGTTTTGGTTCATGGTGTATATATATATATATATATTTGGTTCATAATGATCATAGCATTTTCAGTACTTATTTTCAACCGTTTTTAAATAATATCATTAGGGTGAAGCAAAATTCCATAAAACTGTATATATATATATATAGTTTTATGGAGTTTGCTTCACCAAAATGATATTATTTAAAAACTGTTGAAAAGAATACTGAAAATTCTATGATCATTATGAGCCAAAAATACATTAGATTTTTATAATTGTTTAAAATTTAATACACACTTTAAATAATCCAAGCAGGGAAAATCAATTGACTTCCTCTATATCAGGGGTCGCCAACCTTTTTTAACTGAGGGCTACTTCTTGGATGTGGATTCATGTGAAGGGCTACCAATTTGATATGCGCTTCTGATATAACAAATTTACTCGGTTTACCTGTATGTTATTAATACTAATAAGTGATGTTGCCTGCTTTAGATTATTTTCATAATAAAAAATTCACAATAATCATCAATAATGACTTTAAAAGGAAGAAACATTGTTGCTTTATTTCTAAACATGTCAAACAACTCCTTAGATTTGCAAAAGGAACTGAAATCATGGATGACAATGCACCATTTACATTAAAACAAAATTATAGGTTAGTATCTTAACATGTTTGACATAGGCCTATTACTTATGCACACTAACAAATGACATTTTACTGATCTTTTACAGAAATGAATTAACCATCACAGTTATACAACAAAACTAAACTATTTATATTTTTGAAATATCATACAATCTTCAGAAATACATTTTAATGGGAGGCCTGACATTGCTTGCTGGCCACCAGTGCCTTGTAATCTGGGCTGTAACTTGAAACTGCAATTCTGAGTTAATCTTGCAAATGTGTATCTGTGAGCCTTGTTCTGTGTCTATTTTAACCTTTCTATATCAACAAGGCCCCAGAATCCCACATATTGTCATCGGAGAAACCTTGTGTCTCCAGGCAATCCATTCCTACATCGCACAAACATTTTCGTCACTGTAGCAGATTAGCTTTAGGAGTAAAATGAGGCAACTGGACTCCATGTGCTGAAGGCTGGTCATCTAATCCGTATATTACGAGGAACCTATTTTGCTGATAGATCCCAGAGATATAAAACCAAAAAGGTTTCGTGATTGATGAAGGGTTGCCCACATTACAAATATAATCAGACATGCAATAATATTGTTATTCGACATATGAATGCTATTTCTGCTAAAAATAGTGGCAAAATATTAAAATATTACAATATATAGCAAATTTAATTAAATTGTCATCTTTATACATTAAATTATGTTTCCTTTGATTCATGAAAATAACATTTAATTGGTTACTAAATACAAATAACTACTAATTTATTATATGAAATCTGTTTTGTTATGGAAGTTAGTCAGCTGTTTGTTATGACTCATCAGTCGGTCGTCCAGACTCTCCTACTCTAAGGCACTGTTCTGAACCAGCCTGATGTGTCAAACTTGTGGAGTTTTGACGTCACAAATTGACAATAACAAAGACATAACGGAAAAATATACATACATCAGTCACACAACTATACAAAACTAATAGACATGATAACTTTACTTAAGTATTACTATTTTGAGAATGCCTTTGCGGGCGACTCAAGTAGTCTACGAGGGCGCCATGGCGCCCGCGGGCGACGTGTTGGTGACCCCTGCTCTATATAGTGTCAGACGATACATTTTTATACATCTTGCTGCTTTACACAGACCATCTTTGGATAATCATTATATTTTTATTGACTTCTCATCCTTAGAGGTCAACGATACAGAGTCTTTCTGGTTCATAAAAATATATTTTGAATTAATATAATTATTTTTTTTAAGTAAAAAAAGAAAAGAATTACGTGCATTTTATCACCAAGTAAACGGAAAATCTTAAAAAAGGGAGTCATATTGTATTTTCAAGCCATCTTTAATATTCATTAAGAAGAAGGGTTTGTCTCTTATTATTGTATGGACCACCCAGGGATAAGTAATTTATAAACAGAAAATAAAAGAAACCTTTTACCTCACTCTCGATATGTTTTCCTAATGTTTTATAATCATTCAAGTATTTTTGAATCCCTAAAATAATATCAGGTGTATTATATAATGGGGTAAGGTATATCTTTGCAACAATATTTTAGCCCATGACAAACGTAGACAAAATCTTTAAGGCAATCAGAGAACGGTTTATATAAAATAGAGACAACTGACCATAGAAAAGATATATCTAGAGCCGTCCAAAATATCCTTCCTCAATGCTTTAATTTAAACCTTTCATAAACATATTGTATCTCCTTCTCACCCAATCCAAAATATGAGGCGATTGTAAGTTCATGTCGTACACAAAAAGAACAATCGAAGACCTTTCATAATATTATTTCAGCCTATTTGGTTAGTAGTTTTCCTTTCGAAACCTGAGCTGTCAACGTATCCCTCCGTACTCAGGTATTATATGTATCCCTTCCCTTTATTCACAAGTCTAACAGCGAATATAACTGTTTATGTATATAATTCAATCAGATTTTTAATACACATTTTGCTTCATCTATACTTCAAGACAATATATTACACCCTTCATGGGATACTTGCTTTTTTCTTTATATATTTGTCAGTGCTCCATTAAACGTTTTTAACTATATGCCAAGGGCATAGGGCCAAGAAGAAGAAAACTCAGTAGATGGGTGATCAACTCTCAATGAAGAGGGCAGATGCTCGACTCCCTACAGGGGAGAGTCAAAATTGGTCAAAACTCGTTGTAAAGATCCTAGGATCGATGAACTAATTTTAATGCTATAGAGCTTATTCATATCCGCACTGATGGAATCCCATCAAACGAAGAGGCAAAGTACAAGCCACATTTGATTCTATAGAGTTAAAATAAGTTTTGAAGTGTTATATTGACGTTTAGATTACATTTTTTTATAATTGAAATACGAATGGTGTAATCCACATAGATTACCTTCAGAAGGGAAGAACAATGAATGGCGAATATTATACCAGCTTATTGGACCGATTTAATGAGGATTTAAAGAAAAAACGACCCCATTTGGCCAAGAAAAAGTTCTTTTTCATCAAGACAATGCAAGAGTCCATACATGTGTTGTTTCCATGGCGAAATTTTACGAATTACGCTATGAATTGCTCCCTCATCCGCCGTATTCTCCAGATTTAGTCCCGAGTGACTATTTCTTGTTTCCAAACCTTAAAAATGGCTTGCCGGAAAGAGATTTTATTCCAACAATGAAATCATCTCACAAACAAATACATATTGTGAGTACCTCGAGAAATCTTATTTTTTGGAAGGGATAAATAAATTGGAAAACAATGGACAAAGTGTATAGAGCTCAAAGGAGACTATGTTGAAAAATAAAATAAGCTTTTGTCAAAAAAACTTTGTTTCATTTAAAAAGTCACGGACTTATTGACCAGCCCTCGTATCAATGTCCAATAACACATATTTTGTTTTGTTACAAGACACCCAATTATAATATTTTAACACAATCTTTAAAAGAAGAACTGCAACATTAAAAGTGCATATCATAATTCAACATAAGGTAGTGAAAATATTTAATTGTACTTTTTAATCTATAAATTTGACAAATCATATATATATGTACATATATATAAATCCCATCGACCTAATAGCTGATTTATTTAACAAACACTTTTTGGCATCAACTTATATGGCGTTAATTTATATATGTCAATTAAATATATATTTTAAGTAATTGTCTGCTCATATAATATAATCATCGTTAGCCTTTATAAACAAATGGTCCAGCAGATAAAAAATGATGTATTATCAGTCAAAATATATTTATAGGGACAGCTGTACAAATATCTATATATGTATATATTGGTCCATGATGATGAAGCCATTAAAAGTTATAATCAGTGAGAGAAGAGATATACAAAAGTTCGTGATAATGATGTATATTTATAAAAGAAGCAAAAAACTGATGAAACAAAGAAGGGTTCTCATCATGAAGGATTTTTTTAAATATATGCATACATTCCAAGCAGACACTTTTTATAAAATAAAGAAGTCATTTCTG
This sequence comes from Caligus rogercresseyi, assembly GCA_013387185.1. Lineage (NCBI taxonomy): Eukaryota > Metazoa > Arthropoda > Copepoda > Siphonostomatoida > Caligidae > Caligus > Caligus rogercresseyi. Next base: position 1,193,554 of record CP045894.1, read on the forward strand.
AGTATATTTTTTAAGAAGAAGAAAAAAAAACACTTCTCATAAAAATGCGACGACGACGACTTAGAGCAAAGACGAAATATGGTTGTTGAGCAGTAGTTGCCCTGATATCTTCATCTTCATCTCAGATGATGATGATGCTGTTAACTAGTTACCTTCGTCGACATACCCTGGTATGCTCAGGGAGAATCATCCCACTCAGGCCGCATTCATAAATGCCTTGGTATTTTAATGAAGTTCTTCTCTTATTTTTATTGTTTTCTTGAGGCAGTTGTCAAGCAATAAATCGTGAAGGGAGATTGCCTTACATACATGTAAAAAAAACGTGAGTATATATTTATATATGCTTGGGTTTTTTGAAATATAAAGTACTACATGATAAACGGCACTGGACAGGTTTTTGTTAGGACAGTCAAGCACCAAAACATTGAGACGGTTTTTTGGTTTTTCGAAACAAGTTAGAATGTCAGAACTGTAGTGTTGGAGGTTTAGACCCACTTTAGATGTGCTTTTAAACACTTCATAGTTTTTGTTATTTTTAATATTCAAGTCGACCAATGGTGGCATTTCATTAAGTTTCTTTTAACATTATTAAAAGTATATAATTAACTATTTTGGGGCTAAGCATGATTTAATATTGTTTAATAGTTAAAGATACATGGATTCCGGAACCCCTGGTGAAGGGATCTGATCTCAAATATCAAACACACTGAACTGTTTGGCAATACAAAATCTGGCAACAGTCTAGTATTTAGCTTTGGGGCTTGAAAGGGTTGACGACATAGCTTTAAGGAAGACGAAAAATTATAAAATTATCTAGTCCGTATTGAGATGTGGATAGCCTGTCTTTCATTTTTATCCTTATATCATATAAGTGTATTATACAGGGTGATTCACTTAAATTGAGACTCACATATTTTATCACAATAATTTTTTAAACAAAATGATAGCACAATGTGTAATTTACAAAATGTATTTCATTAAATTTTCACATATCCTTCTTTGGCCTTCACTACAGCTTTGAACCTCCTCACGTGGAGGCAACACAGGCAGGAATCTCTTCTCAGCTCAGACCATGACTGAGGGTGGCTTTTGCCTTCTGAAGAGAGTCCTCAGCTGCACGGGGATGTCTTCCTTTTTTCAAGATAAAACCCTTCATTCTGACTGTTGTGGGTGGCCTGGACCGTGAAAATCTTTGTCTGAGGAAGAGATTCCTGCCTGTGTTGCCTCCACCATGAGGAGGTTCAAAGCTGTAGTGAAGTCCAAAGGAGATATGTGAAAATTTATTGAAATATTTTGTAAATTACACATTGTGCTATCATTTTGTTTAAAAATTATTTATGTAAAATTTAATACAAAGATTGTAGTTTGTAATATGTGAGTCTCATTTAAGTGAATCACCCTGTATATCCTCTTTAGTAGTTTTCATTGTTACTCTATGATTTAAAATACTGTGTTTATTATAATTATTATAACCTATAGTAAGCAGCATACATTCTTTTTTTTAAATAGTAATTGTATTTATTACCATGTAGGTTATCAACTTTTATTTGGACTATACCAAAATAATCCTCATGGTAGAAATTTTATTGAGAACGATATATATATATATATAGATATATATATATATATATATATATATAATATATATATATATATATATATATATATATATATAAAAAAGCAAAGTATTTAAGAATATACTTGTTTGGGAGAACATATAGGAAACTTAATTCGAAATGGGTTACAAAATACTGTTTGAAAAACGTTAGACATGCAGCCCGTTCCGTAAATACATTTCGACTAATTTTCTTAGCAATGATTTAGTTTTTTAAAGACTTTATTTAATTATATATATAAGAAACATTATGCTTTAAAATTGAATTTCTTAAAGTCACACATCTATTTGCCGTTATATAACAAAAGATTTATAAAACACACTAATTTCTACAAATATGGTAAAAACAAGTAGTTATAGTATTAATAATAAAAAACAATTCAGTTAACAATACATGATGATATTTTGATAGTAAAAGAGTTCACATTTTTTTTTTTTTTTAACAAATATATTCATTATTATTTTTTTTTCATACCAAATAAGATAAAGCTTTCAAACAACCATACATAAAACAGATTAAAAAAAACAGACATACAAAAAAAGTATTTAAAAAAACATCAAAACATTCTAAAAAATTAATTCATTTAAAGCGACGTTGACAATGGAATTGGATAATTTTAATTTCGTAAAATAAGCATAAGCTATCAGGGTTTGGAATTTGGCAATAACTTTAGAGGCGGTCCTGAGCATTTTCGACTGGGGATGAAAACCGTAGAGCTTCTCATCCCGCGTTGATTGTCTCCCCACACGTTCACATTATTGTTTTGCTATTTAAAAAAGTTATAAGTTTGCTGAAGAAATGGTAGAATGGAACTGGAGGGGTAAAAAACGCTCACCAGCCACATACTTCCAAGTACTTTTGTCGGTACCAGGAATGCTAAAGTTTACATACTGTACACATTTTTCTTTGAAATAAGTCCGATTAATGAATGCAATAGTTGATAGTATAATATCAGCTTTATTCTTGAATAAATAAAAATAATTAGTTTGATGAAATTTTGTTGCATTTCTTTTTAAACGGAATAAAATGGTTCATTAATTTTACTTATTCAATTTAAAAAATGTAAATAACTATTTTCATCTTAAGTAAAATTTTGAATGATGCCAAAGTTTTATAATTTAATTGTTCTTGACATATTATGCCATGAAAAAAGTATATATATAATTATTTTTGCAAATCCATGAGCCTATTCAATAGATAATAATCGGCAACTCTCTGATACCAACTACTACATATAATTCCATTGTGTACTCCGATTTGTAGAATGCTCAACACAATTGAAGGCAAATAGTATTGCAGAGGTTAAAGGCATGACGTAGTCACCATCTATAAGACGTAATGTTTAGAAATGATTTCTTTCCCTACAATAATTTCTATAATAAATAATCAACAAATTATAAGGGAGCATTTGGGGCAGGAGCTATTGCAAGACATCTCTAAACGGTTTGACCTTTAAAACACTCACATGGGTATATATATATATATTTTTTATATCCCTCCATGATGATTAAGACATTTTGTTCCAGGTCGTTTCACTATTAGGTTAGACAAGGTATCCACCATATACTTAGTACATATTAATTTTATTTTTCACATGATGAAGGAAAACATATATATATAATATACACATATTTTTGACCAACCGCCGTAAGGGACGTAGTTTTTTTTTTGTTTTACACGTCTAAACTGTAAATAGGGAGGAATGTTTTGATTTTTTTTTCACTTAACTCCCTCGTAGGCAAATTGTTTGCCTCTCGCCTATATATATTCCACCACAGTCAAATATCCAATTACCAAAAGTTGTCTTAAATAGTGTAAACTTCACTTACAAGAAAAATAAGGTATATACTTATTTATTATTGCTACGTTTTTTCTTAGTGATATCGTATTTAGCATAATGGATGGGGTGCATGCAAGACACGAAAAATTGCTTAGTCCTAAGTGGGCATATTTGAGAAGGCATTTTATTTCAAGGGGAAAATACATTTTACTTCGTAAAAAACAGCTGCGAATCGAATAGTAGATCTCAGATTCTACAAATGTAAGCCTAAATTGGCTTTGGTAACATTTAGCTATATTTTTTAAAAATATATATGATTCCCTTGGTATAGTGTTATGTTTTTATGACTGATAGATATGTCATGACAAATCCAATTATTGCAAATCCTTAAATCCATACAAAGAGTAAAATTTATCTTCTTAATATGGGAGAGTTTTTCATAGGAAAAACATATTAAAGGAATCCTTAGGATTCCACACATACGTAATATATATATACTTTTTTACTTTATATTTATATATATATATATTTGGGTGACTTCTATTTCGCGTTTTTCGGATTTGAGAGTCTGCCTCCCCCTAGGATTTTAGCTTAGTACATAGAAACTGACTTGTGAAAGTTTGAACAAAATTGAATAATGGTAAGTGGTCTCCTCAACTGCCCCAAAAGGCGTATAGTAAACTTATGTAGTATTTATTTATCGCCATTGGATCGTCTCTCATGTCCTCAACATAAATGTTATTTTACTATAATTTGGAGGCAAAATGGAGATATGATCTTATGAATTCCAAATTAGTTTTTGTTTTTAATTTTCATAAAAAAATGAGAAATTTAAGTTTTAAAGTAGTCATTTTTGGGTATTTTAAACTTATCAATATTCAATTTATGTATATAAGTGAAATCTTATGGGGAGGCCGAGTTTCATTTCTGAAAAAGGTGAAATGGGAATATATTTACATTATTCGTTCATAAAACTAAAAAAAATCCAACATGATCATAAAAAATTTATAATCCCGAGTTGTTTTCTGACAGTTGCATTTAAAATGTTAATCTTGTTTTTCTAATAAAAATAGTACGTGTAACTTTGTACCTTCATAGTAAAAAAATAATAATAATATACGTTAAACTTTGTATCAAATAAACAGTCTGTTATCATTTCGCTGGGGAATTGGAGGCCATTCAATGGTCAAAGGGTAGCTGACTTATGTATAAAAGACACCGTTGAAATATTGGGTATAACTTGGAGTCGAAATGATCCTACAAGTCACAATTGGACTTCGTTACAAAATCGTGTGATCAGACAAATTTCTCTTTGGAGAAAATTCAACATCCAAAGAAGAATTGATTTGTACAACTTCCTTGTTATCCCTGCAGTCCTCTACAGTTCTACCGCAGTTCCCTGGATTGCTGAAAAGGCAGTCATAGAAGAAAACAAATTGCTAAGCTTAATATTCTACAGAGAGTATCTGCCAGCTCTAAAGCGTCCCAAACGGCATCTAGGAGGAGGATTGTCTTTATTACAGAATATAATCCCAAAGATTTACTCAGGGTCTTAACAAATCTCTCACAAAACCCAGAGGTTGAATGGAGGGCTCATATCTCTAACAGCCCGGTCTATAGATGTTTAATTTTGGCAACAGACTTCTCTAACGACCAGATTAAACCGTTTTTCCATCATAGAACAAATAGCATTATCGTCTGGCTACTATACATGACCTATCTTCGGAGTCCATTTTTAGGTGTGGAAGATTCTTGTTTCCTCTTAAACGATCGGCAGACAAACACTTTGTTCCTGTCCCATGGCACCGCAGAATGAACTTTGGCAATAACACAAAAATGGAGGCAGAAAAAATTGCTGACTTGTATTTAAAATACTTGGAATTGCCTTCATCGTGGAAAAAGAGAATTTTGTCTGCTACCTCCAAAATAGTTCACGGTAAACGCTTTACTGCCCAATTTCAAAATTCTACCAGATGTGTTTTCTTTGATGCTCCGTGCAAGGATTGTGGAAGATTATTTAATTCAATCATCCATGCCTTCTCCCATTGCCCTATTCTACGTATCTTAAGAGACTTTGTTCTTCTAAATGTTCCTGGAATAACTGGAAAACTGATCGCTCCCATAATTCTCTTCGGATTAAATTCTAATCTGCGGACAGCATCTCCTAAAACAAAAGCAATTGAGTTTGCACTTTCAAGTTGCAAAAGCTATATAGCAGAGCGTTTATCTTCAGGGGATTCTATTCAAGAGGGAGACCTAAAATCCATTGTCCTATCAGCAGCAGCTCGGTACATGGCGCTCTCCATCAAGATTCCAGAGGATTCAAGCTGTAGATTTTTGCGAGTGACATCGTTCGGTATTTCCCCTCCTGTTCCGAGAGGACCTCTCACCATCCAAAGTTTTTACTACAATTTACAAAAACAGTCTAATTTTGAATTAAATGAAACTTATTTGTGTATTGTTATTTTAATATCTAATTAATTTGAACTTTGTTTTATGAAGTGATTGTACTTTTATGTGAGCGTTTAATGTTTTGTATTGACTTTATTTAGTGTATAAATTTTAAACTATAATGTCTATTTATATATAGTATATCAGGTGTGTAAGTATGACACCGGAATTTGCCGATAGGTGGCGCTAGATGTCGATGCAGTTACCAACACATCACTTCAGCGGTGTCCTGTTATTGTTTTGATATCCGACAAAGATTTCCAACTCACAATAACACGAGTTTCATTCAGTAGCATTAGTTTATTAGAGATAAACATGTCGAGTTTTGTGCCAACAAATTACGAATTGCGGACAGCCCTACTTTTCTGTTTTCATCTGAAGAAAACCGCAGCCGAATCGCATCGAATGCTTCTGGAGGCGTTTGGTGAGCATGCTCTCGGTAAAACACAGTGTTTCGAGTGGTTCAAACGGTTCAAAAGTGGTGATTTTGACGTGAGAAACGAAGAACGTGGAAGACCACCGAAAAAGTTTGAAGACGCTGACCTGCAAGCCTTGTTGGACGAAGACGACGCTCAAACACAACAACAACTGGCGGATAAGTTAAAGGTGACCCAAGAAGCCATCTCCCTTCGGTTGAAAGCCATGGGGAAGATACAAAAGGTGGGGAAATGGGTTCCACATCAACTCAACGAAAGACAGCAGGAAAACCGCAAAACATCATGCGAAATGCTGCTCGCCAGGTTCAAAAAAAGTCATTTCTCCATCGAATTGTGACTGGCAATGAAAAGTGGATACAATTCGAGAATCCTAAGCGCAATAAGTCTTGGATTACTCCGGGTGAACCATCAATATCGACGCCAAGACCAAACTGCAACGGACGAAAGGCAATGCTGTGTGTTTTGGATGGGTATCAGAAGGGCGTAATCTACTACGAGCTGCTGAAACCTGGGGAAACTGTCAATACTCAACGCTACCGACAACAAATGACCGATTTGGATCAAGTTTTGCGTGAAAAAACGACCAGATTACCAACAAAGACAACACAAGGTGATTTTGCTGCATGACAATGCACCAGCACACAAAGCAAACAGGTCCAGGAAACGATAGAATCGTTCCGTTGGGAGATTCTTCAGCGCGCGGCTTACTCACCGGACCTTGCCCCATCCGGTTACTACTTGTTTGCATCGATGGGACACGCACTTGCTGAGCAGCGCTTTACTTCTTACGAAGATGTACGAAAATGGCTCGATGACTGGTTTGCCTCAAAAGAGCAACAGTTCTTTTGGCGAGGAATCCACAAATTGCCAGAAAGATGGGGAAAATGTATAGATAGCGATGGACAATACTTTGAATAAGTTACTTTGTATCATATCATTACAATAAACGTGTTTTTATGTACAAAAATTCCGGTTTCATACTTACACACCTGGTATATGCATTTACGCTAAATTTCAATAAAGTCTTAAAAGGATGGAAAAAAAACTTTGTACCTTTCGTAGTAAAAAAATTGTTCTTAATTGTGATAGAAATTTATATAACAACCAGTAAATAATTCGTATTTAGAATAAAATTATACACAGACTTATTAATTGTCTTACAATAAGTAATATAAAATATTAGTTTCATTATTTGATATTTTATAATATATATGATAATCCACATCTAAACACTTCTAAGTCAAGCGTATCAACTTTACGTTTTTGACGGCTTCTCATTTCGTGTACTTTTATGTATATCTGTTTTATGACACAATAGATGCGCAAAAAAGACTAAATGGATGAGTAAAAAAATATTTCCATATTCCCAACCACTTAATTTACCTCGTAAAAAAATCATAGACTTGAATAAAGGCTTTATGTAATTGGGCAAGTATACTAAATACTAAAATGTTTTAAGAGGCGTGACTTCTTATGGGCAAATAAAATGCATTTTTAGGAGGTTCATAACTTTTTATTAAATCATTTTAAAGGTTTTTTAACAATGGGCACTTACAAACGAGCACTTTTTCCCTTAAATTTTGTACCATTATCTATTCAATGTATATATTTTAAGCCATAAAGGGAGATAATTTGATATGTTAAATTAAGTTCCGGATAACTTAAGGAAGTAATAATATATATGGCTAATAGCTAAAATAAAGTTCAAATTGATTAAATTAAGATCTATAGATTTTTTTGCTGATTGAGTTTGATGAAATTGCATACCCACGTGGATATGAAGAAGCATTATATTATTCAAATGAATCCATCGAATCAAGGATTTCTTCAATTAAGTTGATCAATGTTTGCCTTCACATATCGGAATGAAAATGATAATATAAGTATAGTAATGATAAGAAACTACGATTAATATACAATTATAAGAACTTAGAATATTCGTCTCAAAGATGTTATAGAGTTAGTAAAAATAAAATGTAAGATCAGTCGATATATTTTAGATAAACCTTTTTATGCCAACAAAAATTTAGCTCACTTAGGAAGTGAATTATCTCAGTTGCATTAGCGTGTTTAACTCTCAATGTTTCCTAGAGGGAAAAGTGCTTGAAATCTACATCATGGAAACAATTCTGGAATGCATGGACGTGTTTTAAAGCTATCACACTCTATATATATATATAATTTATCATAATGAATGCAACTCAATCAAATCTCAGGTGCATTATTATTCATCTGGGCAATCTTATGGTTCAATCATTTAATCTTTTTTTAAATATTCAATCATCTAGAGTCGTGTTGCTTTTGTTTTTTTGCCTATACGGTTTGATAGAATTGCATCCGACTCCATTTGAATAAGCACTATAACTTTTTAAATATCTTTCATTTAGAGTGATTTATATATACAGTATACATATATAATTAACATAATAAATTAAAATTTATACTCAAATTTCTTCCAGTATATGAAATTTTAACAAAAATATGAACAAACAAAATTATAAAATATACTATCTAATCTTTTACAAATATAGTAATGGAGTAAAATAACGATTGCAGATCTTCACATTTTTTAGGCCAATTCTGTTGGATCTTCTGCATCGTGCAATCCGCCGACGTTGGATATCGAGATCCTTCGTCGGAAGTGCAAATATTGTGCATCTCGAGGATTAGAGCAAGAGGGGATGTCACAAACACGATTACTTCCTCGAGAATATGGCATTTTTGCTTTACATTATAAACTGAATTAGAAATTAAGTGTAATACATAAAATTTCATAACAACAAAACATTTTATACTAAACAATCTACTTAAGAAAAATTAGTTGTTCTCTTTCTTTTGGACGCTATAAATAAAATCTTATATAAATACCAATTATACAATCCTCTACTCATCACATTCTTATTCTACTGCTTACACAAAACTCATCTGTCAAGGGAATAATAAATATTTTAAGACTTCAAAGTCTCTTTAGCCGGATTTCCGGAGAATAACTCACTCCTTTTTCTTCTTTTTCATAATTTGATCTTCCTCCGTGGATATCACGTCTGCCTGTGTACACCGACAACCAAAATCCATTTTAAGTCTTCCATTATATTAATTCCCCCCTTCCCTTCTATCTTATCTTAAGCCATCTTCAAAGTGCTTTAAGAATACCTAAGTCTTCTTTTTTTTTTGCTTGTATCTTAAGTGTTTCTTTTTATAAAGCAACTACATCGGCAGGTCAAACCTCTTCTCCTTGATCTCTGTTAGTAATTTTACTTATTGTTTTTCTTTATCGCTATTATATTATTATTGTTACTCACAAACTAATTTGCCAAAAAGATAGATGCTCTTAGTTATCTTATCATCCCAGTTTTCATCCATATATTTGAATAAGTTTTCATGCATAGCATTGAATTTTCATTGATTTGCCAAAAATGTAGCTCCTCTTTAATGTTTTTGAATAATCTTAGTTGTTGGTTCAATTAATAAAACAATATTTAGCAGTATGAGGTTAAATTAGCATGGCAAAACGGTGTTTCTTCTTTAAATCAAAATATTTTAAACTCTCAATGCTGGAGGCGCAGGTTCGAATCCCGAGAGGGGACGGTCATCTTTGTCTACCTCATTGATAAGATCCTAGGTTTAATAGACAAATTGTAATGCTATAATGCTATTTATATCCTGTCGGATACTGCAATTCTATCGAACCATATAGGCAAAAAAATGATATGAAAGTCCTTCGTAGTTATATTTTCATATTTATCCGGTTTTTATGCTATATTAGAATATATATATATATATATATTGTTATTTTATCTCACTTGACTAATTACTCAATGGAAACCAAAGGATCAAATCCATTAGAGCTGAAAGTAGAAAACCAAATATAATACAATTGATGAATAGAATATTCTTATTTCATATCCTCCTTCAGAACACTCAGTGTGTACTTTCATGTCCTTCACGAATCTTTTTATGGACTCCTCCAATAGCAACTATTAATTTAATCAAGCAATCCTTATATCCTGAGAAATAGTTAATGTTTATTTTGTTGGCTCATAGCTGACGATAAAGGGATCATCAATCCAACTATCAGACATATCAAAAAAGAAAACGGTGTTACCAACTGAAAAAAAAATGTTTCTTGGTGAGTTTTCGAGAACAATCCATTTCGATATATACCTTTGCCATCTGGTGAGCATTTAGTGTGCTCGCTTCATTTTCATACAATGGCGTCTTCCATTATTATCTGTCACTTATGAAAGAGGAGGGAAAGGAAGAAGGTATTCCTAATATTGAGAGTGATTCAACATTATCATGGACTCGTCAATTACTTCCTTGGATACTCTTGTACCTCGGTGAATCACAGGAAGGAAAGGCGATTAAATAATCTTGGCACGTTTCTCCGCTCTTCATATATATGTATATAGTATATTGAAATCATCAAAGTTATCTTCATTGATAGTTGTTGTTGTTTATTTTGTAAGCAAGGCTGTATCGTCATATTGTGTTACATTAGAGGGAAACAAAGCTCACCTGTTTCCCAGGATCGATGTATGTGAAATATGGAGGGAGGAGAGATGGGAAGCTTTCCGTAGAGACACTCGCAGTCTTAACCGGATGTGTCGTGTGTGTGTGCGTCAGTTCTTAGTTTTGTGCTTCAATTTTTCGTATTTATGTTTTATTCCTCCAGGTCATCCTTGTGTTAGCCTTGAGACCAACACTTTATTTTCACACACACATAAAATATAGAGGAATGAAATGATCATCAATCTTTTGTATATACTCACAAAAAATGGATCAGTCCCAATAAATTATTCAACATGAAAATATTAGTGAGACAACTCTTAAATTGACCTGATGACTGTTTATAATATTTAGGGCGAAAGATCTATCATTTATTAATTTATATATTTATTGAAGTGTGACCACCATTTACATGAATAAATATCATCAAACTAACTTTTACTCTCTCTCTCTAGTATTTTAAAATGATACTTTTTAAATAGCCTTATTTAGTTCATGCATTTGTGATGGTAAATTGTATGAAGGTTAAAAAAAGGAAACATTATATGGTTTACGTACAGACATAATAATTTTATTTATTTTTATTATGCCCTACTATTGCACAACATGTAATTGATACAATTATAAATATGTATACTTGTATTGTTATATGTTTAAAAACATATATAAAAATTGAATCACAATATATTATTATTGCAAATTTGTATCAAATGTATGGAACAAATTTGCTAGAAAAGGGATCGTGCAATGATTATTTAATTAGATCCTATGTCTTATAATTAATGCTGATCAATACATATACAGGCAAAGTACATTTTTCACATTTTATTATTATTATTATTCAACAGTTCCTTTTTGTGAAGGGTACAACAGAACCTAAGATAATTGATGAATAATCACATAAGTAACTATTTTAATTTATATTTTATATTAGGGCTTGAACTAAAAGCACTATTTTCAATCAATAAAAAACAATGCGTACGATGTAAAGCTCTCTAGAGCAGATTGGTTCATCTTCAAACGTTCCAACCACTGGAAAATAGAGGAGTTAATATGTTGCATCCAGCAGATTATTTATGCAGCGACAACTAACTCTTCAAAACTGCCATGTGTGATTGAATGTCTTTTAGAACGGAAGCTTTCCCTCCTAGAGGAAATGAATAATGACGGAGGTCCGAAGCAAAAGCAAACACCAAATATAACCCAAGACATAGAGTTGTATTTTTTTTTTTTAAAGCTAATATCTAGAAAAGATCTTGATTTACCCCAAAAAATTAATGTTTTATCATCATTCTCCTTTTGTCAATCTTACTATCGATTGAATGTGCAAAAAAAATATTTTAAATATGTTTAACCATGTAACATTGTTAACTTTTGCCTCAGTTTTAGTGCATATCTTTATTTGTAAGTATTTTAAAACTCTGTGAAAAAAATATTTTTTAGTACATATACTTCAATCAAATAAGTACGAACAAAGAAAATGAAACTTTAACAAAATAAAATGTGACTTATTACATCAGAAACTCAAAAAATGCAATTCAATAAATCTGGATTGACTAAAAGATATTAGCATAAAGTTTGAACTTAACATTTTATCATCTTTATATTAATAAATAGCATTTATTCTTAGAATATCCTTACATTTTTTTCACTGTCAAAAAGTGAAACATATAAAACATTTTTATAGTGCAGGCAAATTGTCCTCCTGCGACTTTGTTTTCCTGATGACTTATTGTACACGTTGTTGTATACCTACTACATATGTAGGCATGGAAATATATAAAACATGTGAAGGTCCTCCTCATGCCTTTAACTGAGAAAAATGAGCCTCTTAAAAAACTTCCATCAAGATACAAATTATTTTATCTACTCCTCTACGTGAAAGTAATTTAGAGAACTCCGCCTCTCACACATATAATATGTTCAAGTCTTTCACAAGGGATACAAAGAAAGAAGAGGAAATATTCTTCTTCTTCTTTCTAATATCATTAAGAATATTTAAATTTTAATTTGCTTTAGCACTTTATGAAAGGATTCCAGCACGTAGTTGATTAAGTCAAATTAAAGGAGGCGAAGGAATAGAGAGAAAGAGAAAGAGAAAAAAACATGGAGTCTTTATGTAGATCCTTCTTTTTACCCTTTAATTCAAATGAACTCAAAAGAGATGTGTGCAAAGGTATGCTGCTGGTATGTAGATAGACACTTTTATATGAGAGTTTAAGTTAGGCTCTGTGTTAAGGAATTTGTATAACAATCATTGACGGAGGATTTAAAGCAGCCGAAAAATGACAAAAAATATAAGAATTATATTTTGAGCACAATAATAAAAGGTATTTAATGTTATGGTTTTTTTGTCAACAGGTCAGAAAAAATAATATATATGTATTAATATCATTCTAACACATAAGTTAAATATATTGTTGGGGTTTAAATGTGGGTTTCTTCTCTGCAACAAGGTATATTATACATCTAATTTACTTTTATTGAAGCAGTATTTAAAATCAGTGTTAGGGAAATGTATGATTAAGTTAGACTTGAGGAATAAGCAAAATTTATAGCATTTCTTCTCAAATGAGGGGTGATTTAAAGCACTCTGTATTACTATTATAATATATATTTATGTGATTAAGATAGGGCTATGTTAAATTTATGTTGTATTCTTTCTTATGGCATCGGAATTTTTAATATTAAATTATATGATTCATAATACTCTGATTAGGTCTTTACTAATAATATAGTACATTGCTATTTATGTGACTATGGCATATTGTATAAACATAATGTTCTTATCAACATGGCGCTATAACAATATGACACATTTAAGTTTCTGTGTTAGTATAAAAAAGTGTTAAGGTATATACGTCAGATTAAGTCCGGCTTTGTATGTAAGACATTATGATGGTAAAATTTGTCAATTGTGGACTGATAATAAGCTATTAAAGGACTATTAAAGCATTCATAAATATAATCGTTAAGCAATGAACTACAAAGAATGTCAGGTTTTTGTGTACTTTTTTTCTTAATAGCTAAGTTTTTAAATTATAAATATATAATGCACTTTTAAATGTGTTTAAGGCTATTTGCGAAAATCTAAGTGTAATGAACTTTGATAGCATACTTTTTCAATTGTTAGGTGACTTGGAGAAGTATAAACATAATCATTATACACACATATATATAGGCGTATTTATTTCTAAAACCTTTTATGTATTTATGTATATTATTGACAAATAAACCGGGAAATAATCATTGAAAAAAGTAACTCTAATAATTATCAGCGTTTGTGTTTTGCAAGTACTTTCTTTGTTACAGCTTATCAAGACAGATCCAAAAAAATAAGGACCGAAAAAAAGGATGCTTTTGTTATGGAATCCGAAGCTCTAAGATGTTTTTCAACATGTGTTAATTGGCTGTAATATCACATTTAGAAAAATCTCCTCGCACCCCAACGTGCCTGGCATTTATTTTCAAATGGTCGAAAGGCATAATTATCGTCTATTGATATTTGTATGTGATTATTATTTGAAATGTTTTCATCTCTGCAGAAGCAGGGGTAAATATTAGCTTGATAAGTATAATTTGACATTATGCTTACAGCCTCTAGTTAGTAACTAATTATGATTAACATGTTACATGGAGTGAAATACTTTTTTGATATTGATCGGAACCTTTCCATTCTTTAAATAGGTTGTTATGATTGCCATAATATGTATTAGTCAGACTATGACAGCTCTCCCAAACTCACTCAAAAACATAATGTTGTCAGTTGGCAATTCATTTGTTTATACGCCTTTTTGTAAGAGTGATGATCTATTTATCGCCATATATGAAAAAACAAAATAAACATTCTTTATTTTCCCGAGATGACCAGACGCCAAATACTATCAATAGGTGATTTTGTAAGACTTGCAAATAACTTGATCGAGGCTCATGATAAGAGACGCTTGTGTTTTTAAGGATAATATTCTTCTCTCTGAGTTGATGTTTGCATCTGAAAGATTGCGAGTGAAGTGATGCTTAATTGAATAATACCAAGTGCTGTTTATATTATTCACTCTTCTTTACTTACAACCAATCACCGTTCGAGAAAAAGTCTCCACGTTTGCTATCGTTAAGAATATTTTTAACAAGCGCTTGCTCATTAATAGTGCTGACAAGTATTTTTTTTATTCGATATATAAACCTATCATTATCTCAATATAATTTTGTACTTGCTCAAAACGACTTCATCATTTTGATGAGAACTTATTATTTGAAGGAGGGATGATGCTGTTCATTACGTAGTTTATGATTGTTATTTGAGAGCCTAGAATAATAAACCGGAAATAAATTTTGAATACTCGATTAACTCTAGTTGAAACATAAAATAAAGAATTACTAATAGGAAAATGATGTACTTACATTGATATTGATTAAGGTACTCAAATATATATGGTTTTGATTTGTACACAACATAAACTTACAGAATATTTTCCGTGTACTGTTTCGCAGTATATCCTTGATATATATTTAATGACATAATGACTTCCATGTAAAATGCGAGTACATTTTTTAAAAAAAAAACAACTAGCTCTGTACATTTTTCATTAATGGCAACTCATTTGCTATTAAATTCAAAACATCTGAATAATTTAATGAAAAAGTACAGTTAAAATCCTCGAAAAAAAATTGAATATGATATTCGAAGTAAAAGTATATTTAGGTAGAAACAACAATAATAAAAAGCGTTTGAGTTATAGTTAGCCATCCTATTTTTATATTTTATGAAAATTTCTACAAAGTCTTCTATATTTTCTACTTTATACTCCGTGAACCTCACAACATCAATGCTAAATTGGATTTTCAGTTGTTTGATATGATTTTGTATCATGTTAATATAGGGTCTTCTTCCCTATTCAAATTTTGTATGATTAATCCAATAATATGAATCAACTATCAGACACAATAACATGTCAAAATTGTCAGATGTAAAAAAAATGATAATATGTGTTAGTTGAGGAATCAAATAGAACATATCAATTTCAAATCAATTCACTTGTACGCACTGTAAATTGTATGCACGATGAACAAAAATTGGTGATTTATGTTACTTAAATAATAAGACAATTACAAATTGTACATTATTTGTAAACAAATACACTTGTACAAGCAATAATTGATATATATTTATATGTTATTTAAGCTAAAATGCTTATTTATATAGTTTACTATGTATTATCATCGATTTTATATATAATCTTATGTATATATATTTTCTGAACTGTGCATTAAAAAAATGTCTAAAAAAATGTTAGACATTTTTATTCGTTTTCTAAAACAAAGAGAATTATCAACAAACAAAAAATGTTAACATGATTCTGAGAGTAAAGAAGACATCATTTGAGCTAACCAATTTAAAAGGTTATATTTAAATAAACAACACATGATATAAAGACATATTTTGATCACAACAGAGATTTCATCAATTACCAACATGATATATTTATTTTCATAGAAACCCTCTTTGTCTTGGGAGGAGCAGCGAAACCCTAAAAAGGCCCCTGCTGTCACGTCTAATAAACAATTTTAAGATGGCAAAAAAATCAAGACGGCTAACATATAGGGATCGACTAAATGGCTTTGAAGGAGGTTAAAATAAGTAAATACTTCAATCATAAATGTAACAATAAAAAAACGAGTTCAGAAAGGGTTTTTTAAGTATAGTTATAATTTTCGATAGATCAATAGTTTTTCTCATTTGGTTATTATCATGTTTTAATTAAAACCTACTCTACATAATCAGTCGTTTTTATTAGTATTATTATCTTTTCCATTTTTAGACAAATATGAAATTATAAGTCATAATAAAAACTATTTTTCAATAGAATGGCTTCCTAAAACCTTGGAACTGATTCCTCACATGCCTCAAATTCTAATGATTTGTGTAAATACTTACAAGAAGTTGAAATATCCTTTCATTGAAAAAGTAATTATATAGTTTGCAATATTTTTTTAATTTTTGAACTTTCAGCTTTTATAGAATATAAACACCTAATTTCCAAATAGCCTCAAGCAAATATATTTAAAAGAACAAGGATTTCCCAAGTTGGCTGTAACAGAATCATCTTAGTTGGTCACCAAGTCTGTGACATCTCACTATTTCAACCCTTTTTTCACCCCTCAAAGCCCCTCATAAATTCATGAAATAATTTATTTCTTCAAGAAAAGACGACGACGAAGGAAAAGACGTCTTTATTTGAAGATTAGGAGTGTGAAATTCCATGAGTCGTTCATAAGTATAATTTAATTTCAAAGCATTTTTTCACGGAAAAAAATATTTTTCTTCTTTTTAAAAGGGAGGGATTTTTTTAGCTCAATTTATGAGGTCAAAAACATCTACAGTCCTCTCCCCAAATAACATCCATGGAAGTACATAAATGTAAGGGGGAGAACGAACCCTAGCCATAAACGAAGATCCATTCAAAGAAAGAAACCCTTTATCATGGCATCCATATATGTAAACCCTAATGTATAATAATAATAATATTTCCATACTTTCCGTCTGAGTAACCCCATCTGTCTTTTTGAAACCCTTCTCTTCAAAGGAAATGAAGACGGCTTATCATCAGCTGATAAGGAAACAGTCTCTCACCCTCGTAGTTTTTTTAAGAAGGAAATTCTTGAATCTGGCACGAGGTGTAATCATAAACCGATGACACTCTATTTGCTTGGATTTTATTATTTTACATTCTATCGTTAAAAAAATAGTCCATTGAATGAGGTTAATCAAAGCTGAAATTGTCTTCTAAGGAGTTAAATACTTTTATTTATTATATTTGCTGAGGATGACATACTTTAGAATAAGCAGTTTTAAAAGCATTTTTTAAGCTGCTTTTGATACAGCCTTGTAATCATTGAATTGCTATGATAATCTGGTATTTTAAACGTTTTTAACGTTCCCAGTTATCATTTTTATTTATGTCTTCTAATGTTATATCATTTATTATTCTAATTTGTTATTGAGGCTGTGAGCTTCTTAGTTTATAATTTTTATCAAATGTATATTTTCGTATAAATATATTTGTAGATATAAACAAATGTATTTAATATGTATTTGGACGGGTTGGATACGACAGTGGTGACAAGTAAATTATTTATGAATTGTTGTTGACTCGCTGAAGCCCCTGGCTTACTCCAAGAGGATCGGGTCCATCCGGAACCTTTGGGCAACCCTCTTTGTCTGATCCTAATGTGCATATCTATGTGCTTGGTTAGAAACTCCACTCAATAGAACAGGGACAAATGTGGGCAGGAAGACCAAAGGAGAGTCAATGGCCACCTATTAACAAGTATGTGATGAACCGTGCAAATAGAAGATTCAAAATGGCAGAAACTATGTTGCAAAAGGGAGAAAAGTCATGAACTTCATGTGTTTCTATACCAGGGTGTGAATTGAACGGAAAAACGAACGCTGTTCGCGAACGCACGTTCAAAATCAACGCCTGAAAAGAATATAATGAACGGATGTTTTGTTGGCGTTTGTCCGTTCAACTTATATTGTTTTCAAAAGTGTGGATGTTTTTCATAAAGAAGTTCAATCAATGTTCTTATGCCACTTCAAAAAAAAGAGAGTATGTTTTTTTAAGAAGTGCAATTGATATACCTGCGATTAATTCTGGCATTAAAAGTGCGGGACGTTTTTAAATAATGGAACTTTTTTCATATTTAAAAGGAAATATTGATACTTTTCAACGAACGGACGAATGCCTCAATTGATTTTTTAATCGAAACGGACAACGCTATGGATGCAAACGCCCAGAAGCCTGTCTAAAACGCACCTCATATAATTGTAAGTTATTAATCCTAGTGCATTTCTAGGAAACTGAAGAGAACATTTGTTTAGTAATTTCATCTTGTTGTTATTATTTTTTCCTTCTACTTATTTGAGGTACGTCACAATAACACCAGGGAAAAAATAGAGTGGAGGAATCTATTCTTCTTGAATAATGGTAATATATCTGGAGGCATTAGAAATTCATACCTCTTCATCAACACCCTCCAGCCCCCTATAGCATATTTCTAATGTAGCTTAGACATGTTTTTGTAGACATAATTTAAGAGAAAGAGGCCGAAAATAGAGAGATTATACATTATGCAAAATGATTATTTACATATATACATAGTGTTTAAAATCAATATATATACAAGGCACCCTTTATCTAAATAGGACGAATTTTTAGAATAAAAGGCCCTCTTATGACGTCAGGGCTCTATTTAACATGAATATTTCTGATTACCGGCACAAGATGATGTTCCGTTCATTGCAAAAGAGCAGGCTTGTGAACGGAACGCAAAATTGAACGGCGTTTCGCTGAACGCACGTTCAATGAACGGCAAGCTGAAACGGAACGCAAAGTTATTTTTTGAAAGAACGTTGAACGCAAAAAAAAGAGTTTTGCGTTCAGCGTTCAATTTTTCAACTTTTCTTTGACTTTTTTTGGAATTCTAAAAAAAAAACGTCATTACTCGCAGTACTTTTTTGGGAAATTATTTTCTAAAATACCAAGTACTCATACGCAGTACTTTTTTTGGAAATTCATTTAAAAATAATAAAGTCATCACTACGGAGTACTTTTTTTGGAATTCTTTTCTAAAACAAAACACGTCATCACTACGCAGTACTTTTTTTGAGAAATTCTTAAAAAAAAAAAAAACGTCCAATCCACATACTAGCGTTACTTTTTTTGAAATTCTTTTCTAAAAAAAAACTCATCACTACGCATACTTTTTTTAGGAATTCTTTTAAAACAAAAAAACGTCATCACTACGCAGACTTTTTTTGATGAATTCTTTAAAAAAAAAAAAACGTCATCACTACGCAGTACTTTTTTTAGAAATTCTTTTCTTTAAAAAAAAACGTCATCCCTACGCAGTACTTTTTTAGAAATTAATGTTTCTAAAAAAAACGTCATCACTACGCATTACTTTTTTTAATATTTGAACGCTGAACGCAACACGCTGAACGCAAAAACATTGAACGGAACGCTAATTTTTTTTGACGCTGAACGCAAAAAAAGCTGAACGCTCACAAGCCTGCAAAAGAGACAAACAACTGTTTTTGCTGTAGAGATATATCATAATATGATAATATCACATCTATATTATATATGTCATTTGAATATCAATAATGCAATGAATATATAGAAATAAGCAACTGTTTTTGCTGTAGTGATATTATCATAATATATAACAATATCACATAATATATATATATATATATGTCAATATAGCAATAATGATCTATATTAGCCAGGTATGAATGTATTTTGATTGAATGCATGGATTTGTTCAATAGTTCAATCTTTTCTCTTTATTGATTTTTATTGATGATGTCACAATAAAATGAATACACAATTCATTGTTTTGTTTTCAAATACACAATTAAAGAAGTGTGAATGCCAGGGGGGGTCAAAGGGCTGTTGATGTGTGTTTTATTATATTTAGAAAAATAAAGATTCTAAGATATTAACTGTATTTTCTATTTGATTGGGTGAGTATGTATGTAGTCCAGACGGCCTTGCATTTATTTCAAATATTAAAAGCTCATGGACCAAGTCGGAACAACCCTATTACTTTGAAAAGGATTGTATCCTATCTCAAAGATTTTTATCATATCACAATATTCATTTAAAACAATAAAACCACATCATATTTTAAACTGTGACATTTTATATCTATACAAAAAGGTTACATAATTTGTATATAGTTTTTTATTAACTTATATTTCTTTATCTTTGTATGTATAAGTTAATTAAAGAGGGAAGTCACATAAAAAATATTAGGAACAAATAATTTACTTTTACAAAAAAAATCACCTCAAACTCCAAAATGATTATATGGAAATGCAGGACAAGGAACTAGACGTGATTGATCTCAATTCTTTCTTTTGAAATAGCATATTTTGTCATATTCTTTCACTCAATCAACATAATCTATGAAATAATGACGTATAAGATGTATCAAAATACTTTCCTTTTTAGTAAATGTATCTTTGATACACATTTTGTGTACTTTTTTAAATTGTCCACATTATCTCATAAGAGTGGAGGGATAAGGCCCAGAAAATACTTTAAGAATCCGGAGAGAGAAACGAAAAAAGTATACCAACCTAATAGCATTGCACACTTTCCCCACCTCGAGAAATAATGGATATTGTGTGTGTGTGTATTTTTAATGTATCCATCCGCTATGGGAAATCTATACGAGACAGATTAAAAATGCAGTTATAAAACTATTATTATTATTAGTTATCAATAACTAATGCCCAACCATGAATGATCAAGTTATATCTTCATAAGCATCTATTGAGTCTGTATATGATTAGTCACAAATCGTCAAATTAATTTGTCAGAGATTGTCATATAGTTCAATCTAAAAACTTATTGTACATGTAGTGGACAATTATCTTATTTCCCCTCCAGATGGAGTTAGGATTAACACGAAGGCATCAAAATATATCCATCTTATATTCTTCTAATTATATTAAATCATTATATCAACAATCAAACAATAGGTTCTGTTGATCAAGACACTATTTCTGTTAAACATGTTTAGTCATGTATTATAAGCGGGAAACCAATACACAGGTGTATACAGAGCATTTCTAAAGTCTTGGACCACTACAACTCTTTCTCTTTCACTCTATATCTCTTCCTCATAGCTAAACAAACCATAGCAGCTATATAATATCATTGAACTTTAAAAACCAGAGACCATTTTTTTTAATATTGAACTGAAGTTCATATTTTACTAATCAACAAATACGAAATCAAAGAGATATAAAGACATAAGGAGCTTATTTGATTCTTCAGAGAAGTACGTCATTGTGCTCAATAGTAACCAATCTTTCTATCTAGGTATATGATCAGCTTACGATGACCTAGTACAAATTACTTTGTTTTATTAGGTACAGACGACAGCTGAACGATGTTTCTCTGCTATTGAAGGGAATAAGCTCTCTATATTTTTATATATCTATATACAAGACAAGTATACAAAAGTGCATAACAAAATATAAAATTTAAATATAAATTTGTCTCAAAAATATAAATGCTATAAATATTTTTGAAGTACTTCATAATTAAAGTAGTTTGAAGAAAATAATGCACAAAAAAGTCTTTATATTAATGATTTCAACTTGTTAGTTTTCATCACAGTCGAGGCTCAGCTTGAAGATAATTGAGTCCACAATTTAAGAATCAAAAGTTATTTGCTTTTTTCATTGTAAGCATAAGCATTAAAACGTTATTTGCTAAACCATGTAATTAATAATGAATCGTTAACTCAACACTAATGGCATATTTGGTACATCAATATATAAGAAGAAACTAAAACTACCAATGAAATTATGACAAATATCTTGCAGACTCAAAAATGCTCGGAAGGCCTATTGATGAACGGATAAGTTAAGATAACTTTTTGGTAAGTTTTTATTGGGTTATTATTAGTTTCATTATAAACTAGAGGCATATATACACTCAGAGAGTGCAAAACTCCGCCGTCATGAGCCTTCCGAGCGGATTTTTCACGACTGGGGAGGCGTAGAGGGACGGGGGAGGTTCCCCTAGGCGGAATTCCGAGAGGAAGACGCTCCCGGCACCCAATTTAACAGCACAGCGACATCTATTGGCAGAGTAGGCTAACTTGAAAAATTTAGTAGTATTTAGCTCATTTGGCGCCTTAATTCTGCACTCAGAGATGCCAAAATTTTATCACTTCTTTCTTTTGGCACTTCCAACAACTCCACAAAATTTCATTCAAATCTGTTCAGTACTTTTGAGTTATCCTGCTGACAAACCAACAAACACAAAACTAACAAACTAACAAACCAACAAACGCCAGTGAAAACAATACCTCCTTCGGCGGAGGTAAAATGAAATTATATATATAAAGTATATATTACATAAATGAAACAAATCTAGAAAATTAACTTTATCTGTAATTCTCACACACTCATTAATGCACATCATTTTAACGGTAGAACCTCTTATTTTATCGCTATAGTACGTTTTGTCATCTGAGAGTGAGGATATGTTAATCATATTTGATAGTAAAACAAAAAGTAAACAAAAGTCAATGATACACTTATGGACTGAAAAGATGAATTTTTAACTCCAATTTATTACACAAATTGTATTACAGTTGAGTAAAATAATGGCTTACCTCATAAAAGCTGCTTTTATTCACTCTTTTCCCCAATCGATCAATCGTGTTGTTTTTCTTCCCTGAATTAAACAAATGAACGCTACAGGAAAGCAACACGGCTCTATTATATCAAACAGGTATGTATGTATACATATAAGACATAGGCCTAATTGAATTAAGAAGTTGCGAAAGTTGCTCTTAAGAAAAAATGTTGTGAAAACATATATAAAAGAGGGGAGCTTCTGTTCTTTCCTCCTCCATTAGAGTTTCATTAGTTGTAGCCAGAAATATATTTAATTCCATACATCATCATTATGTAGATATTTATTTTGTCAGAGCCTTTGATCTTGTTTATGGAATCACAACTTTTTGAAATTGTATGTCTTGATTGAATATCTAAACACTTGATTATCTTTTTTCTTCATCTGCCAATCAACATCTTCAAGTATCTACATAAGTTTTTTTTTACTTCATTGTTTTTTAAAATATATATCCTCATATATATGAGTGCCAGGCTTTTTTGAGCTGCCTGGTCGGTGTCAAAAAATCACCGGGCACGCTATTGTTACAACATGTTGCAAAAACATTAAATCATCTGTGTTATCATACATATATCACGCTATATATTAAAGGCCCAGTCAGGTTAGTGCCCCGCCTGGCACCCGACGAAAAAAAGCTGCCAGTTGTTTCCTGATATATATATATATATATATATATTGCTATAATAGACTTTTTGATGATGTGAAAATAATATTAAGATTACTTTCCTTTCATTCTCCATGAAAACATTAAATAAACGTATCTGGTATTCTAGTTACCTTGGAATCCCCGACACGACTTCAATTCGTACTTGAGGATCTTACCCTCAAAGGAACAAATAATAAACCCTTTCAAAATATGATAATAGACCCTCAAAATAAGCAGTTTCGATAAAAATCATCTTACAAAAACCAGGGAATATTAGTACCTGGAAAGGGAACTCCCTCCTTTTTATGTCGAAGCATAACTACCTTTGTAAAAAAGAGAAAAAATGGAGGGAGTTATTTTTCTCCTTTCTTTTTTTACGATGGTTGTTAAACTTTGATATAAAAAGGAGATAGTTCCTATTCCAGGTGTTATAGTATTCCTTGTAATTACATAATATAAAACAAATTTAGCATAAAAAAGAAGTCAAACGATTATATAGGACATTTAAAATTATCTATTTTATTATCTTGAAACCCTTTAAAAACAATGATGAGTGTCTAGTTAAACGCAAAATAAGTTATAACTTCAATGCAAGCCAACGACATATATCTTAATCAATTCATTGGCGTAAGACCAGGAATCTAGAAGGCAATGAAATTGACTGAATATCCTTCCCAAGCTAATATTTAAAAAAATACATGTTGATCTATACGTCGTTCAAATTAGAAGAAAAAAATACTTGTAAAGCCAGAGTGTATGAAAGGTCAACCTCAACAGGCAGAAATGATGTGAAATCTCCGCCCATGAAGGTCCCTTCCCTTATATCAAAACAAAAATACATTGGAGATGAAATGATCCCTTAATCACGATTTCTGGGGGGTGTAAAAAATCCATTTGCCATGATACTATTTCTTTTCTCAGGCGTATAAAAGAAATCCCTCTCGCAGGGAAAAAAGCTTTATATGTTCTTCATCTTGAATAGGTTATTAAATTTAATTATTGCCAGTGTCCATGTAGGGTTTCGTATTGAAAATAATAAAAGCGGGGAGATTACACACTTTTTCTATGAGGAAAAATTACATCATTGCTTAAGCGTTCTAAAAATAATAATATACTAATTATAAAACGCTTTTCTTTCAAATGCTTAAGCAATTAAAGAATTTAATGGTATATTTAACTAGGTTATGAATTATTATCATTATTCCTTATAAAAAGGGGATAATCACTTTGCAAAAGCATGAGTAATTTATTAGGGCTTGCCTTGGAAGATTCATTAATTGAAAGGACTTTGCTCCTCAAAGAGGAAGTCGATTATCAGATGGTCAATGCGAGTCTTACAATTGCAATACTATATACTTCTTTCTATGCTCCTTAGTCAAAAAACCTAATATATTATATATATGTACATATATATTCAAAAATAAAATTGGCAGGTGTCGGAATAGGAAGTGAGCCTTCCAAGGTACAAAAAAATATATTGATAAATATTGCAGGAAATATTTGAAGTATGAGAATTCAGTGTATAATTTTGGCCTCATAGTACATATACGACGTTTTGTTTATAGATCAAATAAGCATTTTTTTTACTGGCTATGATGCAAAATTATAATGTATACAAATAGAAACAAAAGAAGTTATCTTGGCACGCTTTGACGGATGAGGGAAATAGCAAAATTGAATATTCAATAATGGAGGGAACCATTTTTTTTTTTTTTTTTTTTTTTTTTTTTTCCATCAGCAAGGTTTTTATTATTACGTGCATAAAACATATACATATAATAGTTATAAAAGGAAAATTGTGTTTAATACAAAACATAAATAAACATTATAGTTTAAAATTATTTTCCTTTTAGAAACCTTAAAACACAAACGTATGAACATATCAACTAAATTCTTAACATAAAATTCTTACGATATAGTATCTAAAAAATACAAACGTAAATATTAAATAATTTTTAACATAAAATTCTTGTGATAAAATATTCAAAAACACACTAAAAAACAAATAATATAAGTATATGAATAATATATCATTGGTTGTTCTTGAACTTCTTGAATTGTCTGATGATTATTTCCAGGGATTTGGTGTGCAGGGGAGAAGTAGAAGGGAAATATTTTATGACTTCCGAAGCATGATTCCAGGCCGAACTTTGTACCATTGGGATCCTCAAGGAAAATGCCGCGTAACGAGCGGCGGCCGACACCATGATTGACCGCAGATCTCTCGCATTGATGGTTTCCCCTCCCATTAGCTTTTTCGCTATGTAGGCCTTGCAATTAAGTAACGACGCCCTAACGGTATTTTCCTCTTTGCAGCGTTTCCCGGTGTTGAAACCGCCGAAAAGAACAATGCCCCTCATATTTTCCTCTTTGAAACTTGGAATGAACTCAGAATTTAGAGTGATAAAATTTCTAATAATTGTTAGAGCAGGGCAATCACAGAAGGCGTGTTTGATGTCCACATACATGTATCCACAATCCTTGCAGTGCTCCGAAAATCTGATTAGATTAGCGGAGATTTGTAATTGGGCAGTAAATTTCCGGGGATCATTAATTCCCACAAGTGACACCAATATTTTTTTCCTCCATCCTCCAGGTAAACCCAGTGAGGATAAATGGTTTTTGGCAATTTCATCTGCTTTTTCTGAGCGGGGCTCTTTAACGAGGAACTTGCAATGCCAAGGAGTCAATGGGATATGCTGTTTAGCTCCTCTCAAAAGAGGAAAATAAAATCTTCCGGTTGTGAATGATGTTATATTATCCAAGTCGCCAAACGTTAGCCTGTTCTCTATCAGCGCAATCTTTTCCAATTCCTCTGGTGTTTCTTTTATCCCTTTAAAAAAGGGTCTTCGTTTAATATTTTGACGAATAATATCTGTAATACTGTTAGAGTCAAATATGGGTGAATTTCTCCATATTACCCTCTGCATAGCTGCCAATTCCTTTGAATATAGAGCTATCATGTAGTTGGACAAGTCAGTTCCAAACATGAGTGTTTTAAAAATAAAAGGGTCACTAAAATAGTCGTGCCATTCCACGTGCGGGTGCAGAGTGAGGTTGTAAAAAACTTTTAAAAATATTTTAGGTAAAATATTTTGTAGTAAGACCAGGCCTCCACCAAGTTGAGACCTTCTTCTTTTTAAGGTAGGAATATATTTCTGGTCAAACAATTTATTCAACCACTTATCTTCTTCTTCAATGAATTTTTCCCCTATTGATGGAATCGCAGTAGATATGTAAATCATTTGAGAGATCAATTTTGTATTGTATAGGTCAATACGCTTTTGTATACAAAAACTTCTCCATGCCTGACACCATTTATGAGCTTGACTATTTAGGTTTTCAAAATTTAAAAGTGAAGGGCGGTTTATTTCCCACATAATACCTAAAATATTCACTGATCTAACAACCTTGCACCCCCCTATAATCGACGAAAGTGCAGGTTGCCAAATGCCAATAGGAAGAATGGAGGTCTTCTCCACGTTTACGTTAAGTCCACTTATTTTTGAAAATTTCCCAAAAAAGGCAATTAAAATCTCAATTCTCCTTATAAGCTGTTCCTCCGAATTCCCTTGCACCATTAAGGTTACATCGTCGGCGTAGAGGTCCATTATGTGCTTTTTATTTTCCATTTGCACTCCAAAACCATAATATTTACGGTTAATTAAAGTGTTTAATTGTTCCATCGAAGCGACAAACAAGAGGGGTGATACTGGACATCCTTGTCTACAGCTTTTTCCTAAAATTATAGGGTCACCTTGGAGGCCATCTAAAACAATAGTAGAGCTACCGTTAAAAAGAAGAGAGCGTATGGGGTTAAAATACTTTTTTGGAAGAAACTTTTTCACAGCTTTGAAAATAAAATTATGGCTAATAGTATCGAACGCTTTGCTAAAATCGATTGCGATTATGGCTCCAAATTTTTGTCTCCGGCTCGTGGAGTCCATGGCAGTCCTGATATTTCTTGACACATCAGCGATATTTCTTCTTTTTAGGAATCCTTTTTGCTCTTGCCCAAGACTTTTGTTTAAAATGGGTTCTATTTGTCGTGCTAAAATACCTGCCAATATACGGTATGCCTCATTCATTATTGTCAAAGGCCTCCAGTGGCTAATTAGGTTTCCGCTGCCCTTCTTGGGGATGAGTGAAATTCTGCCGTGAGTAAGAGGCGCTGGAAGGGCGCCTTTAGTTTCCATTTCTTTGCCAATCCTGAGTAAGTAGGGGGTGACTTCATTTGCACAATAACTGAAGATTGAACCTCTAATACCGTCTGGCCCAGAGGCTTTATTATTTTTATAAAACTTTTGAATATGATTCATTATAATACTATGAGTAAAAACAGACCCTGTTGAATTTTTGGGTCTAGGAAAGCCAATTCTTGAGCATCCAAGAATTCTTTGGTAAGTTGTATGAAATAATTGAAGAATTTCTTTTTTATCTGACGTAAAGGTTCCGTTTATATAGATTTTTTCAATTCTTCTGAACGCTAGTTCTTTTTTAAGTCCCATTTGTTTAAATCTACAAAATGGGTTCTGCTCTAATTGTAATTTTCTGTCCATTTCTTCTTCCTCTATTTCCGCTAATCCAATGGTATTGAGAGTATCAGAGGTTATCGTCCGCGTAAATAGTGAGCCTTCATCCATGATTTCTTCAATATCGTTTTGTAGTTGTTTTGTTGTTATTCGCTTTTTTCGTAAAAACATTATCGTTGTATTTTTGATCGTTTTATTTAGGGTTTTTAAAATTTTTCGGCACGAATATGTTGAGTTAAAGTTTTCCTGGAGATTATTTTGTAGTTTCGTTTGATATTTTTCGCTACGAACTAGCCAATTAGGAATCCGAAAAGGCTTACAAGAATTTGATATAAACTCCATTTCTAATAATTTATGATCTGAGGAGGGTTCATATCTAAAATTTGCTTTTTTTGTAATCGTAGATATAGACCATGAAACGAGTATATGATCTATTCTTGAATATTTGTTTCCGCTCTTCCAGGAATATGAATCTTTGTGGTCCATAAATTTGTCAATTATATCAAATAGGTATGTCTCATCGATTATACTTTCAAGAAAACATTTATTTGGATGAGAGTTCTTCTGAAGATCGACATTGAGATCTCCAACTAAGATCCTTGGGAGAGGGTCATTTATAAGACAATTACGAATAGAAGTAAAAAAAGATTCGGATCGCTTGTTTGGACCATATGCATTTATGATACTGAATTCAAAGTTACTAGATGGGACATGAATGTTAATCTTGTGGAAGTCACTGTCGATTTGGCTTTCAAAAACATTTCTTGATAACGCCACTGATTTAGACACCATAGTAATGACACCACGAGTTGCGCCATTCCCAGTGAAATACACAGTGAAATTGGGTGGTATACAGTGAGGACATAAACTAGTACAAGAGGAGGCACATAAAGCCCTAATATCTTGAAGGCAGATGATGTCCGGATGTAGAGCCTGGATCCTTCTCATCAAGGCATGTCTTGTTCTTTTATCTTTTCCACCTCTAGTATTCAATGACACAATTCTTTTTAAACCTACTATGTTTTTGTGTGCAGACATAGGTTATTGAAGCAAAGTTTATGTTGTAATCTTAGGTTGTTTTGCCTGCGAGTCTTTATCAGGAGAATGTTCAGTTTCGGGCTTATTCCTTTTACTATTTGATTGGGAGCGAGTACGATGATTAAAAATGTTTTGAGCATTCAAATGTGATATAGAAGATTTTTTCCTTCTACTTTCTCCGTTATCTTTGTTCATCATCAATTCAGTGTCCTCTTGTGAGGGAGTAGCGTCGTCCTCATGCATCTCTGAAGGTCCACCGTTGGGGATGTTGCTCTCTTCCGTCTCCGCATTATCATCATGAATGATCTCAGACGGCATATTGTTAGGTTCATTCACCTCTTCCGCCCCTGTCATAGGTTCTATGGTTCTAGGGGTTGTATCCTGGGATTCTCCTTCTTCACTATTAGGCGCATTATCTCCATCATTTATTTGCAAGGGAGTATCTTCAACATTTACACTTGTTGGAAGTTCAATCATTGTCTGAATATCTTCATTCAAACGTGTCGTCTCATTATCATTAACAGAAGCATTGTCCGTTGCTTTACTAAATGAAGCCTTTAAAGAGTTCCAATAATCAGTCCATTTAATAAACTTATTAGGACAGTCCCTCGCAAAGTGTCCTTTGTCGTAACATTTTGCACAGGTTATTGATTGCCCGGAAAAACTTATTCTAGTTTTATATCCCTTAAATCCTAGAAAACCTGGGACGTCTTTTTGGGGTAATACACCAACAGTGAAGTTCCCATTATAAAGTCCTTTTAATTTTCCATCAAGGAAATTACACTCCTTTGCGGGTCTAGTAATTTCTCCAAAATTTAGGAGCACTTCTTCAATATCTTTTGCCTTAACATCCTCATGAGGAGAATGCACTATTACGTTTTTTTCATATATAATGGGATTTCCATCAGTATCCTTTCGTTGTGCCCTGAGGCCTCTAACAGTCCCTTTGATCCCATCGTCACTAGTAGATCCATTTCTTATGATAAAGGTATCCTCTACATGCGAGAAGGATGTACCAATATTTAATTCATTCTTCAAAACTAATATCAATATAGAGCGAGCTCCTGGGCACGTATGAATTCCTTGAAGAGAACGAGGATTCAATTTCAGTGTTCCAATTACTAGGTTCTCTATCTCTTGAATTGTCGGTCGCTTCGGTGCCCGACTTCCGTTGATCGTTGATAGATCAATAATAATTTTACTTTTCATGGCCTTAGAGGCCAGATCCTTTTTTAGTGCCTTTACATAGGAACTTTGTGGAGGAATCTCCTCCCCACTCGAAGATTCATTCATTTATGATTCCAAATTTCTCAGAACTTTCTTATGCCTACACCTCTTCACCTCTTTAAGAAAAGAAGTGAACTATTTTTCTTCTTTATTTACCTTTTGTAGAGAAGCGTACGCGAAGTAAATAAATAAATGACTGCCCTCTCCTGCAGGAACACAGAGAGGGAGGAAGAAAAAGAGAGGGTCAAACAACAACAACAACTATATAAACCTTATATTCTCAGAGGTCCCAAGCGATCGAAAATGTTCCGAAACCCGGGCTTTGAGAACAATTAGTCCGTTTGAGGCACCCACTATCCAGTCTCCATGCACTCACATCACTTTTTACTTGTATAAAAAGGATAAACCACACTTATAGACACAAGATATGGACACTTTCTTACGGAGCCACAGAAAACACGTCTTCACAATATACATAGGAAGAAAAAAATTTTTTGTTTGTTGCTAAAGTGCAAAAAGATGAATGTGAAAAAGAATTTTATCTATTGATATGGCAATCAAGCGGATTTTCCATAATTAAAAGTAAGATTTATAATGATTTTTTCCTATCCTTCATTAGTTATGAGAAGGCTAAATATAAAACAATTGCAGCGCATAATAAAAAGACAGATAAACAGAACAGAAAATAAAGTTACCAACGTATAATTTAATTCTATACTATTCGATCTGGCAATGTTTTATACTTAATATGGAAAATCTTGTCTGGAGAATTAAAAAAGTGAATCTAAAAGAAATACATCCTTCGATATCTTTTATGTATTGACGTCCTTAGTGTTTTATTATCATTTATACTGTTTTGCTTACCACCGACCATTAAATATTATAACTGATGACGTAATCAAAAAACATAATCACGTCAGTAGATATCCTTTTCTATGGATATATCTATAATTTTTTTCTGAAAAAATCACACATAAGCATTATATATATATATATATTATATATATTATTATATATTATATATATAATATATATATATTATATATATATATATTATATTATCTAATATATATATATATATATATATATATTATAATATATATATATATATAAGTTATTCATCCACATTATACCAGATTACAATACATAAGATAGTAACAATAATTATTAAAATTATTAAAAAATATATGAAATAAAACAAGTATTATAAATCATTTAAAATAAAATTGGAAAAACTAACAGAATAAATCACTTTTGCAGAAGGATTCAGTTTTATATATACATTCTATATAGCTTTTGGATAATTTTATCAAGTGTTGAACAAATACTGCTTCGGTGTCAGACGTAAAAAAACCGTACAGTGTATAGGGTGCAGTAGCGATCAAAATGATTTTGATGACATACTTGGATATGAAATCGGTGCTCGGTTGCAAAATATAACTTAGGCAACTTAGAAGAGACATGTCCAAGACACGAATTTTTGAGGCTTTTATAGCTTGAGTTCAGTCAGAATAGAAAATAGGAGATACACTTTTGGCATATCTCCCTGACATTTATGAAGTAAAACAAACTCTATCTGGACAATTCGCAAAAGCATAATATATTTTGTGAAGGACACTCTACAGTCTTTGCATGGAATTTAAAGAAGATACTACCCGAGGATATTTGAAACGGAGCTGTGAACCTCTTGCCCTCATAAATTCCCGAGATTGAGCTCAATATTCGAGATCTCCTTGCTAATGGAAGGCCCAATTCTTTAACATAATGCTCGCAATTTTGTTCAGCCCCCTCTTTTGAATGTAAATCAAATGACATTTTTAAATGACAAGGTCTGGAACTTGATGAGAGATTGTCACTCTCCTCAGTGGGAAAATAACTTGAGGATGATGGTGACAAGCGAAATGTTAGCGATATGGGTATACCTTGGTCTCATTAGGTCAAACTTTTAACTCATGGGAATAGAAAAAAGGGCATCCTACAATAAATATCCAGCGATGTGACCTTTTGTATTATCTCAAAAAAGGGTTTCTTAAGAGGTTGTTTTATTATTTTTTTATTCCTTTTGTACTCTTCCGTAGATGGATGAATTTTTGCACTCTGTGTTTTCAATAGTAACCCAAAATTTCAAAAAACATAATCACATCCATTAGATATATTTTTCTATGTATATATTATTTTTATCTTAAAATATTAGATATAAACATATATTATATATATATATCTATATATATATATATATATATATATATCTATATATATATATATATATACAATGTGTGTGTTTGTGTGTGTGTGTTTTATTGAACATTGTAGATCTACATTGTAGCAAAACAGTAAAAAAGGAGCGTCCTTCAAAAAAACTAGTTGAAATGTTAGATCCTTCTTTTCTGCTAATGAATATATTTTCATCCAAGTATTATATTGATTGTTGGATGAATCAGATACGTCCAAAAGCGAATTAAATCAGTTCTTCCTGGTTTCATGGAAAGGAGAAACTCACAAAACTGCTTGGAGTAAAATTAATTCATGCAATTCCCAAGAACTGTCACAAGATAATAAGCCTTTAGTTGAAATTTTATAGGGAAATGAAAAATAAAAAATGGAGTAAAAATAGATATCAATAATAACTCTATTGCACTTTATAAACGACCCCCAATGATCACTCCTACTTACATATTTTACCCTAACATCAATATATCCTACTAGTTTTGTGTCCGTCGTAATCGAGGACCGAGGATTGCAATCCAGTCCAGTAAAAAAGGAAAAAAAATGTTTCTTTATGACGACATAACCCACGTCATGTTCTCAACATCTCTTAAGGCTATGAAAAGGAAAAATCCTTAATATGACAAAAGTAACATCTTCAATGAGCTGATGACAATATAATTTTTTTTACTTATGTTATAAAAAAGTACTTAGTCTTGATTATTATATTACTATAATAAATCGTCGATACTTAATGGCAATACATAAAAATTAGCCTATAGCGGTTGAAACGAAAGGGTTGTGAATGGATCATTTTTACAGAAATATTTAATGATCCATGACCGACGATCGTATACTGAAAAGCCTATGAGAAAAAAATGTTTCCAAAATTTATAATATAAATTTATTAAGTCCTTTTGTTGCTATAGATTAACACCAAGTTGAAATATATATATACGTATAATATTAGAAGTTAGAACGTATTAAATAATTACTCTTAATAGGCAAAGGTAAGCTAAAAAAATACTCTCTTAACATTTTATGAAAAATTAAAGGACTGACAAAAGACTATCTCAATGACCACCAATCCTAAGTACTGATCACAAGGACCGATAAGACCGGCCTAAGACTGTACCGGACCGAATAAGTTGAGACCGACACAACACTAATTCCAATTTTATTCAAACAGCATTCATACAAACAAAACGTCAATTTCAACCGTTCCTTATTATTGAACTTCACTAAGAACTAATCGTCTAAAGACGCTCTTCCCACACATTAGTTGAGAACCTCCTTAACTGGTTGACCAGAATATACAGCATAGCCGCTTGTGCTCTTGCCATCGAGACCTAAAGAGCGAATAAATGGGTTTGAATGGAGAGAACAAACCTCTGGCAAATCTGCTATTAACACTCGGCAACTTTGTCAAGGCCATTCAATCTTCAATGTTCAAACCTACATCAATGTTCATTTTGAGTGCGTACAAACCTTGGAACTTGTTCGACAAACTGCGAAGATGATAGCAAAAGCCTATCTTCCCGTATCTCGAAAAAATATATTTCTTTATTGGCAATTATTTATTTCGCTAATACCTTTTCTATAATTATAATATAAATATTATTATATATCCATAAATTTGAATCATAATGTTATTTTTATCTAAAAAGGAACTATATTTAGTTGTATATGTTTGACGAAATAAATGACTAAATCAGCACATAGCGACATTAAAAATAAAGTTCAAAGTTCTTGGAGTTAAAACACCAGCTTAAGAAATTAATCATTTTTATCATAATCCTTCAAACTATTTTAATTCATCTTCTACTGATAGTGAATGAATTAAGTTTATTATGATCAAAGAAATTAGCAGTAAATATACTTTTCAATTTCATATGTTAGTAGTAGGTATCATATCAAGTCTCAAAAACAATATTTGTCTAGTTTTGGAGTAAGCAATGCTTATTTTGGTGATTATAGGAATACATCGTTATGAATTAGAGATGCAAAAATTTAATCGACAGGATTTTAAACGATTAAGTTTGTTAGCTGCAATTAATCGACAGGTCGCGCCCTCTATCTGTATGTTCATGAGCCTTGAATATATATTTACATGTTTTTAAAATTCTTTTTGTATTCAATCTTCTTATAAGCTCACGTTTGGATGTGGAAAAATAGTCAGAGACGTCATTGAAATAGGATTTAGTATTTATAATCGACCTTATTTTTTAAGCTTTGATTTTTTATTTTAAAAATTAAGATTTGATTTTCCATAAGCAATTTTAAACTTTGAATTTTTTTTTTTTGCCTTTATGGTTCGATAGAATTGCATCCAATAGGATATGAATAAGCATTATAGCATTAAAATTGATTTTTTATTTAATTAAAGATGCACTATCTATCCCAAATCCATCAGATACACCGGTCCCTTAATTTTGGGCGCTGTTATCGATTCATCGATTAAAAGCCGATTTTATGCAACAGCTAACGATTAATCTATTAATCGATAACTTTATCCTCATTATGACTACACTCTTTAAAAGATATTTTGTTAAAGTAAAGTAGCGCTTGCATAACATAAAATTCTTCCTTTTTTCCAAAAGGAATTGGCCAAAATTTTAGTTCTTCTTTAGTCCGTAAGGGGCGCTGCTTTGATGCTAGAGCTCTTTGAAAATAATAACAAAGTCATTTTATTATTTATATTTGGAATCTCGCACAATGTTGTAGTGATTTGATATGTTTCAAATCATCAAACATAATCCCTTTAAACCGGTTTTAAATAGGATGGTGACGTAATTTCATGGACTAGCGACATCTAACGTTAAAGAAAATAACCAAAATTTTGGCCATCTTTTTTTTGTTTACTTTTTCCTTGTAGGGGCTACTTTACTTTAACACTTTAGTCCTTGCGATTTAAAAGGAGGGAGATGGCTGAGTAGACAATTATGGAACTTTCAAAGCATTTCCCTCATTAAGTAGAGAAATATTTAGCGGGAAAGAGTGTAAGTACTCCAATAATGAAGTGTCTGCAAGGTTCAATAGCAGTTTATATGCATACTTTGCCCGGGCAATGACTTTGCTTCTTCTTCTTCTTGTTTTTTGCAAGAAAATATCATGAACGAAGCCTCACATATCATCAGGGCATTATTATAATTGTAATTGTATTTACATCATGCCTTCAGCAGGAACCTCTCTTGGTTTTTTTTGCTGCTGCCATTTTTTAACCTGTTTAATTAAGTTGAATCCCCCTTTTTATTGGGGCATTTCACACACGAAATTAGCAATGTGTTGTCTGCTTCGTGTTTATTATAGCACTCGCAATCGTATAGAAATATATATATGTCTGTATATACCTATATTAACTATATTAAATCATAAATAAAAATATATTTTACGTCCGCAAGGGTCTTTGTATTAACATTTTTCTCTCCACTGGGTTTAAAGTTTACGAGGTTTGTACATAAACATATGAAACGAAGTTTATGGTTTTGAATGACCACAATTAATGATTATTAGGTGTTTTTCATAAAGAGCGCTCACGTTTTTTATTATAAATAAAACGAAAACGGTTTTTGGAGGTAGACGATTTCTTTATTTATCGTTAAAATATAGTCAAGTCAATTTATGAATGAAATTAAATGTCATTTGAATGACCACGTCGTACACGACTTACGAAGTCCAATCGTTGAATCCTAGGTTTGATAGACTAATATAATACTATAATGCTTATTTATATCCTATCGGATGCAATTCTATCGAACCATATAGGCAAAAAAAAATCGTTGAACCCAAGTTTTGACAACTGTTACTCATAAATTAGCTGAAGCTGCTGCGATTTCGCGTTGAATATCTGTTCTGAGCTCTTCTAACGTCGACAGTTTATTATTGATGTAGACTAGAGCTTTCACGTGACTCCAAATAGTCTAGCGGCGTTAAATTAAAGAACTAGGTGACCAATTAAGTCGTCAATTACTTAGAATTACACGCTCACCAAACTCTTCAATAAATCGATAATAGCATTTGCTTTGTGCGTTGCTTGTTGAAACTACATATTTTCCAACTCCATATCTTTCTGGCCAAAAAATGGTTATAAGGGTGCAGTAACCATTTCTATCACAGAAACATGACGATATTCATCGCCAACAAAAAAGTAATGACACCGCCAAAATGCAATCCACGCCAAACAGTATTTTCTGGATGTAATGGCACCTTGTGAATAACACTATGTAACAAAATTAAGGTCTTTGTTTGACCATTGGCAGAAATTCCTAATTTGAGTCCAATTTTATACGTAGATTCCAAAAATGCCACTTAAAATTTCGTCCGAAAAAAGGTTTGGCCTTTATGACCTTTTTGGAAAATCATGATTTTTATCATTTCTAATGGTTCCGACCAGTTATCTTCGTGCATAGTAAGAATAACCACAAATGTCAGAAGTATTTATTTTTCTACTATATCTGTGCATTTCAAATCCGTTTTTATAGTTTATATATCTTTCGTACTAATCGAAAAAATAGGCTTTATATTTCAAAAAGTTGACCATATTTTAGTGTTCTATTTACGTGGCGATATACTTTTTGTTTTGAGTCTATTGTATATAATTAATATATAAAATGTGCTAGGTCTTTTTTTATTTTTGGTATATATCAATGTATTTCAGAACAGTTTTTATAATTTCGATATCTGGCATGAAAGTAAAGAAAATATCAATTTAGTAGGACGAAGTATTGATCATATTAAGTAACTACTTTTAGGTGATTAATTGAGGTTGCATTCTATATTATTGTGAATTGTTACGAAGAAAAAAACAGGTTTGCCTTTTTACTTACAAGTTCTTCAAATAATTTGATAACAATATTGGAATGTAATTTTCCAAATCACAGTAACTCTCTAAAAATCAAATTATTTTTGACACTTGTAAATAATTATATGTAAATAAAAATGCAAACTTGTTTTGTTCGTAACAAATCACAATAGCATTGACTGCAACCTCAATTAATCACCTAAAAGTAGTTACTCCAAAAAAAAGTAGGTAAATTCTACTGACATTTGTGGTTAATCTTACTTTGCACGAAGATAACTGGATCCGAACCATTAGAAATGATGAAAATCATGATTTTCAAAAAAAGGTCCTAAAGGCCAAACCTTTTTTCGGGCGAAATTTTAAGTGGCATTTTTGGAATCTACGTAAAAATGGGACTCAAATTAGGAATTTTAGCCGAGGGGCAAAATCCTGTTACATAGTGTAATGTGTGGATGCTTGCCGGCCCAATAGCGCATATTTGGCTTGTAATAAAGCCATTCAGTCAAAAATGTGCCTCATTGCAGAAGATAGTTTTACGGTGAAAATAAGGGATCATTTTGAATGTGTGTACAACTCATTTATCAAATTCCTGGCATTTGAATTTTTCAAGTGGCTGCTATTCAGTTGTCAAGTTAATCTTATACGGATGTAGTCCAATACATTTTTGCAAAATTCGCCGATGTCACAGAGATGCCCAACGATTTAGAACAGCGCGTAGGACAAAATTTGAGCCACCTTGAATTTGACGCACTTGTAGCTGCAATATTTATACATTTCGTGCATTGGCGTTAACGCTCTTAAAGTTTGGATCAAAAACTCACCGCTTTTGCAAGTGTTCCTCGAGTGTGTCTGCTCCACGATTAAACATCAATTATTTATGAGCACAACTGCCCAGAAACTATAACAACTATGGCGCCGTTTTTTAAGCCTATCAAACTAAATGTGAGCGTCCCTAATGAGAAATCCTCTATTTACAACATAGAGAATATGATTGAGACATCATATTTTTCATCATGAAATAGTTAGAGTCAAAATATTTGGTATAAATGAAGAAACATCTACTCTCTTTCCATTTTTGTATCTATCCTTTTCTAACATTGGAGGTCATAACAAAATATATAGTGATGTTCAACACTAGCCCAAGGTCTGTATAATAAGGTCTGGGCAATACAAAAACAAACATTTTATCCTAGGAGTATAACTACTCAATGACGTCACTGGAGAACGATATAGATATCTATATAGATATATATATATATATATATATATATATATATATAATATATATAGATATATATATATAGATAGATAGATAGATAGATAGATAGATAGATAGATAGATAGATAGATAGATAGATAGATAGATAGATAGATAGATAGATAGATAGATAGATAGATAGATAGAGATAGATAGATAGATAGATAGATAGATAGATAGATAGATAGATAGATAGATAGATAGATAGATAGATAGATAGATAGATAGATAGATAGATAGATAGATAGATAGATAGATAGATAGATAGATAGATAGATAGATAGATAGATAGATAGATAGATAGATAGATAGATAGATAGATAGATAGATAGATAGATAGATAGATAGATAGATAGATAGATAGATAGATATAGATAGATAGATAGATAGAGATAGATAGATAGATATAGATAGATAGATAGATAGATAGATAGATAGATAGATAGATAGATAGATAGATAGATAGATAGATAGATAGATAGATAGATAGATAGATAGATAGATAGATAGATAGATAGATAGATAGATAGATAGATAGATAGATAGATAGATAGATAGATAGATAGATAGATAGATAGATAGATAGGTAGATAGATACAGGGTTAGGAACCAAATTTTGAAGTAAACTTCCATCCCCCTTTTCACCTCCCTACTTGACTTAAGACGGTCTTTACCGGTCTCAGTTTGTAGTTTAGATCAAGACAAACAACTTTCATTAGAACAATTTTGAGATTGATTCGAAGATGTCTATGCAGGAGTCAAACAGAGAGAAGTTGGCAGCTATGCTCCGAGCGGGAGTCACCCCAGAAAAGGCTTCCGGGACCATTGGCGTCTCCGTCCGCACTCTTTTCTACGTGAAGAAGGCTGTCTTTGAATCTAAGGCTTGACGATCTCGACACAAGTATATATATATATATTATATATATATATATATATATATATATATATATATATACAGGGTTAGGAACCAAATTTTGAAGTAAACTTCCATCCCCCTTTTCACCTCCCTACTTGACTAAGACGGTCTTTACCGGTCTCAGTTTGTAGTTGAGATTAAGACAAAACAACTTTCATTAGAACAATTTTGATAGATAGATAGATAGAATATCCGTCGAGGGGAACCCTCCCCCGTCCCTCTACACCGCCCCAGTCGTGAAAATCCGCCTCGGAAGGCTCATAAGGACCAGTGACGGCGGAGGTTTGCACTCTATGAGTGTATATATGCCTCTAGTTTTAATTTGTTACACAAATCAGATTTATAGATTTACCTGTTTCAACTTGCAATTTGCTTGAATGCATAATTAATATGTGGTGTGGTTTGAAACAAAAGAGCTTCGAAAAAGTAGAAGCCTCAATATGCCTTTGATATGGCATTATATTGTGTCTCAGGTTGAAATTCCTTATTGAGTCCATTTTTTTACTTTGATTCCAAAAGTGTCGCTTAAAATATCATCTGTCAAAAGGTTTGGCCTTTTCAACCTTGCTTTGAAAATCAGTCCCAGGTTGAAATTCCTCATTTGAGTCCATTTTTTACTTTGATTCCAAAAATGTCACTTAAAATATCGTCCGACAAAAGGTTTGGCCTTTTTTACCTTTTTTCATCATTAGAGGGTTTTCATCATTTCTAATGGTTCACACCAGGTTATCATCGTGCAAAGTAAGAATAACCACAATTGTTAGAAATATTTATTTCTTTAGTATGTCAATGCCTTTCAAATCAATTTTATAATTTCAATGACTTTCATATTAATCGAAAAAATAGACAAAATATTTCATAAAATTAATCATTTTTCTGTGTTTTATTTAAAAGTCCATCTTTTTTGTTTCAAGCCTATTGGCTGTAATCAATATTAATATATTTTTTCCATATGTAGATGCATTTCAAAACAGTTTTTATAATTTCAATATAAGTGATGTAAGTCAAAATGTTTATTATATAATAATTTTTTAACAAAATATTATATCCATGCACTCATTTATTTTCGAACGCACCTTGTACGTATATCTTTATCTATTTATGTGTACGCCATACCAAGTGGTACTAAAAATAATACCTATATATAAACATAAAATAGGAATCTATCTTGCTCCAGGGAATGAAGGCATTCACCCTCCTCTTGATGATGATGATGTTGATAACACCCGAATTAACCCATAAATTTGTTTATATATTTTGAGTAGCAATTCCATCATCTAGGATGGCAGGGCTGAGATATTTACAAAGTCAAGGAGGAGAAAAAGATAAAAGGCGGTAAAAAAATATACATTTTTGAAATTAAAAAGGAATATTGTTAAAGGATTTCTTATTGGATGTTGTATTTGAGTGATGCTTATTGCTATATCAAAAAGATGGTGAAAAGTGCACATTAACTAAAAAAGATAAAAACTGTTGCGAGAACTTTCAATGAGGGCCAAATTAGAAAGAAAAATAATCTATTTGCTTGATTATTTTGTGTTCAAACACTTATTTACATATCTTGCTCTAATCTGTTCATGTAAGTTTAAAAAATACTTTTTATCCTTCAAAAAAATTTCATGAACTAAACTCTCCGCAACTCTTATTTGAGCAGCAACTTATATTATTCCCAGTAGGTTTGGAAGGATTAGTAGATGATGAAGGAGTTAACTCATTTGTAGTTGATAGTTTTCTTTTATATCATGTATTTATATATCTTTCTTCTCTTTAAAATTAAATTTGTAGCCCTCTCTTGAAGAATGGTTTAGGTCAGTTTGAATGGCATTTTAGGCCAATTATGTGTTCTATTGTGGCCATATGGAGAAGAATAAGATTTTAAAATCAAAAACTAGGTATTGATATGGTAGGGATTTAGCATCAAGCAAGCATCTAACTATGTTACAGCCACACAGTATACCATATATTTGGTCGGATGCTTCCGCTGCTATATATTTAAGAGATATTTTGTAGAGTGTTGTACATTATAGAGCTGCCCAGGCACTTTGCCCGTCAGACGGATTGTTTTATATCCATGAATATCCTCGTTCTTAATCATAGTGTTACAAACCTATTAATATAATCAAAAATACTATTCTACAGTCAATTATGGTACCTCTGTAAGTCCACTTTAGCCATCAAGTGCCAATATAATAAAAACACCCCCGACTAATAAGCTTATAGTAAATAAAACAAATATTAAAATTTAAACATATATCTAAAGCAAATGGTTTTTTTGCAAGAAAAGCCCCCTTAATTTAAAAAAAACATGCCACGCAATATCAGTGTGGAACATGTTTAAGGCCTCGAGGTCGGCCACTACCCTCCACACTGCCAGGACCGCAGCTAGGGTCATTGGACGCAGCGTCCCCATATAATCCATTCTGCATTGGCATTTTTTTTAATCTTTTAAATATAATTTTATTGTTTTTACATATGTATTTTAGACTAGTTAAAATGAAACTAATGTGCCCCATGGCAAATATACTCGATCACACACACTACCGTCTGTACCCAACCATATATAGGGGCACATTTTGCCATAGATCTGTCAACTTCAGACGCTTCCCTTATGGCTTTGGCAGAGTATCCTTGAGGGTTCCTCCGATAGGGTACTACAGGGTGTTCATAGAGACCTTTATCATCATTTTAAGATATACGTCAGATAAATGCTTCTATATGTACAAAGAATGCTTTTGTTCGGCTTTAACTCACAAAAGAAAGAGTTATGAAGCATGAAAAATTATTAATAATAGTAACGACGATAAGAACATATTTAATCAAATTAATTTTCCGAGAGAAAGTACATTTCATAGATCATAAGTAAGTCATTATCTTGATGTTAGTAGGCAGCCGGAGGGGGAACATACACACATAGGTACTATCAGTATGTGAACAGCCATTGTCTTTATGGGAATGTGGCTCAGGTTCCTCTAATGGGGACGTTGAAAGGGGGGAGAGTTGGTGTACGTTTTTTTATAAATTGTTAACGACTGAAGCCAATCCATGTTTCACGGAACATTCTTTTTCACTGTAGAATCATTGATGGATACTTCCGCTTCCACAAGAGAAAGAAGGCTTTATTAAAGAGAAAGAAAAAATGGGAATTGTTTTTTCTTTACAATCTATTGTCCTATTCTTATTATTATTATTGAACCTCGGGAATATATCTATTGGATTCAAAGACGATTAGAGAATATATATAAATAAATTTGCAGCAAGAAACATGTAAATTTGGATATGAAAGGACCAGTGTTGGTCGAATATTACTCTGAAAGTAATATGTAATATACTACTTTTTACTATGTAGTAATATTTTTTTTCATATTAGTTATTACTTCTCAAAAGTAATATACTTCTTTATATTAGATATTACTTTTTTGAGCATTCCGAAACAATAGTAAGTAAAGGCAATTCAAACAGGATTTGTAAAAATCCTCACCAAACCTAGTAAGCATTTTTATGTCCACTGGGTGACGTCACATATATTCATAGTTCATTAATTTCATCAAAAATGCCTGTCAAATATTTTTTTAACAAAAGTAATATGTAACTAGGATATTACATATTAGTTATTAATTGAAAGTAATATCTAATATGTTTGTTCTCTCTAGTTAGTCGCAGTAATATAACTAAGTAATATATTACTCGCACGCGCGTTAGGGAACAACACTGGAAATGACTATATAACCGTTGGACATTTCTATTTAATATTGTATTTCTTTATTACATTTTGATGTTTCACAATATCATTACAATTCGCATTTTATATGTAACTGATCCATCTGCTCAGAAATATATAAAAGTACCTAATAACTTTTAAAAAATTATCCATTATTTGTCTTTTAGCATTCAATTCTAGTCAGACAAAAACAAACCATGGAGTTTTACATAACATCTGCAGAAAGATTGTGTTTGTGTGACAATAGACCATATAGAAACGCTGTGTTTTGTTTCCTTTTTGTAAGTATGTTTAGAGTAACTATATGGCTTTAAAAAATAGTTAATTAACAGACAGAGTGTTGAAAATACAGAATAAACAAAGAAATAATGATTTTCAGATGTTGTGATTGCCAGTCAATGGTAGATTTCTTAATTGTATTTTCAACTGGTTTATTAAAATATACTTATAATATTTCCAACCACCGAAACAAGCAAATATAATAGATAAAGCCTACAAACTACCATGTTAACGAACAAAACCTTTTTGCACGAAGTAAAATAAAATATATATGTGGACTCAAAAAATATGACGAGTGAATGCACATCAAATCTGACAAAAATAGGCATAGCCAATGAAATAATAATTATTATTGAGTTAAATACATGATATGTATATATATATATATATATATATATCTTTAATACCCGTCTGGTCATTTTTTATTAATTATATTAAAAAATTGCTAAATACTTCTCCCGCAAAAAAAATAATAAGAATACTTCAATTAAAAGTATATATACTTTATATTATTAAGTAGTAAATGATCATGAGCTAAAGAGAAG
Source organism: Caligus rogercresseyi (assembly GCA_013387185.1). Lineage (NCBI taxonomy): Eukaryota > Metazoa > Arthropoda > Copepoda > Siphonostomatoida > Caligidae > Caligus > Caligus rogercresseyi. The sequence goes on from CP045894.1 coordinate 1,237,736, forward strand.
AAGGTATCATTAGGTAATGGGGAGGCAGGACCATGTATGTATGTATACAATAGGTGGGACAATCAGCTTGGACCACCCAGGGAGAGTAAAAAAAAAGTTTGAAGAAGCCTCCCATCTTAATGGCCTGGAAAATTGGTATATTGATAAATTAAAGGCTCATCAATGGAAGGAGGTGCTTCTTAGGGCACGGGGAAGGTCATTAATTAGCAAAGGGTCATTGATACCTCCCCCCCTCCCCCCCTCAGTTATATCGTGAGCGTATATTTAGTTCAGTAATTAATAGGTGGAAACTATCAATGTATTGCTGGATCCCTACTGATCTTGTAAGTTCATTGAATGTTATTGTCGTTATTTGGGTATAAATACACATCATGAATGTTTACGTTTATCAATAATCGAGTCATTTTATGATAATTATGTTATAAAGGGTCCAAAACAGTCAAAATAGTGTCCTCCCATAATATTAAAGCAAATAATTAAAACTTTCATGGAAATTAGAACTGATGAATTTATGACAACTATTTTAATAACGGTGATATGTTTTTTACTTTTGGAACATTACCAACGACAAATGAATGTTGTCTTAAACCTTTTCTTTTCGTATCCGTGGACTTTATCATTATTTTTTTTTAATCTTTTGACTGTTTAGGACCCAATATAACAGAATTTTCATAATATGACTCAATTATCGATAAACGTGAACATTCATGATGAGTATTTATACCCAAATAAAGATAACATTCAATGAATCGGATCATTCTAACTATGCTAAATAAAACCTTCAATTAAATGTAAAAGTAATGAATTTATTTTTACTACACCTATTATATAAATATATATATATATACATAAGCGTAGGAGACGGGGGGGGGGGGGCAAGGAGGGCAACTGCCCCTCAAAATTCGTGTGAGTACTCAAATTAGGACAAATTGGTTGAGGTATTCGGGCATTTAACTTGAAGAAAAAAATATGAAATAATGAAAGCAACTGAATTTTAAATTTTAACCAAATAAATACAATTAATGAATAGTATGTAATTACTATAAAGAAAATATTAGTCTATATAACTTTCTTCATTCGATTATTTTTTCACCGATTTAACAGTTCTTGTTAAAATTCGGGCAAATTGAATGCTGCCCCCCCAAACCAAGCATCTCCTAGCTTATAATATATATATATATATATATAGGATGATTCTTATTTCTACATAACTTTTGGGCCCGTTGAGCGGACACTTCCCATTATTCGATTTCGTTCAAACTTTCACAAGATGATCTCTATGCAATAAAGTAAAATCGCAGGGGGAGCCCGACTCTCAAATCCGAAAAACGTGAAATATGAATCACCCTTAGTCATATATATATATATATATATATATATACGTTGAAAATTATCTTTGCCTTGATTTAAAAGCAACCATCTTTATATTTTGGAAAAGAGAGTACTGCAATCCACTTATCTACATACATAATATATATAGTAGCATAAATGCATCTCAACCTAAGTATTATCACTATTATTTTCTTACATTATTATTATTATTGAGTTGATGAAGACGTTTTTAATTGGTTTCTTTTTTCTTGTACTGGGCAAGTATACTCTCATTTACTTAAAGAAGAAGATATTGGAAAAATTATTTGCTACAAATATACTCTTTCTATACATATATATATGTATGTGTCTGTGGATGGGTGTGAATGTATGCAATTCGTTAAATTCAATGGCTTTGCAAATATCTGATTGATGAAGAAATGAGGTTAATGGGGGTCCAATGTTTTTTCATTCTTCATCCTTCTTTTAGAGTCCCTTCCTGCATTCAACGGTCTTTTGTACACAAATATTCACAACGACAAAGATGTTATTTTTAGATAAAAGTTAAGTTTTCTTTTAGCAGAAAATGAAAAAAAAATAGTTTGAGAAAATGCTGCCAATTGCTTTTATGAGGCATGATAAAGCTTATGGATGTTCCATTAGTTATGCATTGACGGCTAAAATAGGTTCCTCTCATCTCTCTTTATTTCTTTCTCTCTCTATGAAACATAATGATTAATTATATAAAATAGAATAAAATTATATGATATCTGATGCTAATGCGTAATCGAATACATAAATAAGCAATAGGGTTGTTCTTATTTTTTAAATGTTTGAAATGTTAGCAACATTGTGGATTTTCTGTTTCTTGGTGATAAAAGAAGACGACATACAAAGTTTGAAAAAAAATCGGTCAACATTACGGGGTCGCTCAACGAGGTCAAAGTTTTAAAAATTTAGTAAAAATATAGTTTTCAGCAAATTTCTTGAAAATGGTGGGCGTTACAGACTTCAATAATAATTATTAATTTAAAAGAAAATCTAACTTACTACCAGACGTATTGTTGATGTTTTTTACTAAAACAAAGAAAAAATGGAGTGTATAATGTTAGCATATTTCATAGCTTTTTTGTATCAATTAACTTCACTCGCCTGTAGAAGATGATTTGTTCGCTTCAGAGTAAAATAGTATTTTTAAGTTTAGTAAATCTTTGGATGATAATTCCAAAAATGAGTTTGGTTGCATTCTATCATTTCAGAATTCAGTACAATCTGAGAAAAAGAAAAAAGAGAAGCGAGAGAGAAACAGAAAATCCACAATGTTGCTAACATTTCAAACATTTGAAAAATAAGAACAGCCCTAATAAGCAAAGTAACATAAAGTTATTGCAGGAAATAAGAACATACAATAGAACATTAAAAATATTTTTATAGCTTTAAAAACATATTTGGGCATTTAAAACTATTTACTGATCTCTAAAAACCTTAAAATTATATGATGATAGTCTATTGTGGAGCATGATGAAAATTTCTTCACTTCCTATGCAGCCAGAGTCCACGAAGGGTCATGCAGTCTTTGAAATGCTGTGTATCGATCCTGCCGCAGTCGTGATGAGAATCGACCTTAGTTCAGCCGATAGTATTTTAGTATATACAAGGTAGTATTTGCGCTTTAAGTGCTTTAGATTTGGGAAAGGGCTTTATTGTGTGTTGCGGCGAAGACCTATTTTCTCCAAGGTCAATCAAGATGATGCTCTCTATTGAGTTATTGAACGTCTTTTACCTTTAACATGAGGATTTTATAATCCCTACTGCAGGACACAAATGCATTCATAAGAATTAGATTTTATGATAGATTCTTTATTTTGTATTGGATGAATTTAATGATAGTTCTAGGATTTGCAAATTTGGATGATAATTATCATACAGCTTTAAAAAAAAGTATTAATTTTAATTAATGCATTTATTGATCGGTGTAAGGAAGAAGAACTTTGTGATGAATTACAAAGAGTTGTAAAGTTGACAATATATGTAAAGTGGCCTCAAAGATCTTGAAATGCTCAAAATCCCTGTACATCATGTACTTAAAAAGATCATAACTGCCTTCTTAGTGTATAATCAACGTCATAGATTTATATTCTCAACGATGTGAGGGCGTTACTGTATAAAAATTAAGATGTGAAAAGCAAACGTATTTAAAAATAGGCTATATACACTCAGAGAGGGCAAACCTCCGCCGTCATGAGCCTTCGAGGGGATTTTCACGACTGGGGGGCGTAGAGAGACGGGGAGGGTTTCCCCTAGACGGAATTCCGAGAGGAACACGCTCCCGGCAACCAATCACAGCACAGCGACAATATATTGGCAGAGTAGGCTAACTTGGAAAATTAGTAGTATTTAGCTTCATTTGGCGCCTTAATTCTTGCACTCAGAGATGCCAAAATTAATCACTTCTTCTTTTTGGCACTTCCACCACTCACAAAATTTCATCCAAATCCGTTCCGTACTTTTGAGTTATCCTGCTGACAAACCAAAAAACTAACAAACCAACAAACCAACAAAACTAACAAACCAACAAACGCCAGTGAAAACAATACCTCCTTCGGCGGAGGTAATAACTAAAAACATCAACATGAGTACTCTCTTTTTTCTTTTCCTTCTTGAACTATAAAAGAACCCTAGTAGGACCTGTTATTTAAAAATGGTTGGTGCGTTAGCACTTATGTCATTAATTGGCTTTAAATTTATTTGACGAAAATTGCAAAAAAATAACAAAGTCATTAATTGATCATAGCTAAATTTTGTAAAAGTGATTTTCAAAATAAGTAATAACAAAAAAGTTTGCTTCATAACGAAACCTTTGAACGCAATTGGGGGGGGGGGGGTAAGGGGGGGGGGTCAAACCAAAATCCATTTTTCTACGATCATTTAGTTTCTTATGACGCAACTTTCGCGGGGGGATAAATTTTGATATCTTAATATTAGGTTTCTATAATACCCCCTAATGTACATAGTTGAACGCATGAAACACTCAGTAAAGAATCCTTTTTAAAGTACTAAACTCTATTCTGAAAGTAAACTAGTTTTTGCCCTATATGAAATACGCCTCCGATTTCACAAAATATATATTTATTTATTAAAACACTCACGAAAAATGTCTCTGTAATTGGAGTAAAGAAACGTGACTTCAAATTAATTGCAAAAAAAGAGTTTACTTATTTACTTTCGAGTTATTTATATTGAGTGAATGATAATATACGAGAAGGAAATCTAGTATTCTATTACTGCAGAGATTTAATTAAATAATTGGGATCAGTAGGATATTAACGGGCGTTCAATGGATACTCTAATACCCCAGAGATTGAATAAAAACCCTCAATTTATATATCTTATATTGCATTTTCTGACAGTTTTGAATTCTAAGTGATTTAAAAATATTTTACAAGAATTCCAAATATTCACAGATGTTTATTAAAAACAAGCAAAGAAAGTTGTTCAGAGCCATTTAAAGTACAAGTGAACTTTTCATTTGGTAAACAACTTTGACTTTCATCAATTAAAAATAATTAAATTCAATAAAAGATATTTATATTTTATTGTTAATACTAATCCATATATATATATATTCCTTCATAATAACATGTAGAACGTAAATACTTAAACAAATGAATTATAAATTCGTAAAATATAACAAAACTAGAGGCATAGTGCATCAGAGAGTGCAAACCTCCGCCGTCACGGGGTCCTAATGAGCCTTCCGAGGCGGATTTTTTACGACTGGGGCGGCGTAGAGGGACGGGGGAGGGTTTCCCTTCAAGGAAATTCTGAGAGGAAGACGCTCCCGGCACCCAATTTCACAGCACAGCGACATCGGCGAGTAACTTGAAATATTTATTAGTATTTAGCTCATTTCGCATCTTAATTCTGCACTCAGAGATGCCAAAATTTAATCACTTGTTTCTTTTGGCATTTTGAACAACTCCACAAAGTTTCATCCGAATCCGTTCCGTTCTTTTGAGTTATCCTGCTGACAAACAAACCAACCAACAAACCAACGCCAGTGAAAACAATACCTCCTTCGGCGGAGGTAATTATAGTTTGTTACATAAACATATGACATTGCTAATTGTAGAAAAGGTTTTATTCTTTTGTTTATGTTTATATCAATTCTCATATATATATATATGATATATATACATGTATATATATACATATATGTAGGTATATATATATATGTGTATGTATATATATATATATATATATATATATATTTCAAAAATCTAAGAAATCTAGTATCTCATATTCAGCATACGATAATTGCCCAAATTAAGTCGGCTATGTATCTATATAACAGAAATTGCTTTCGACTGAATTAATTTGTATACAGATTTCCATGTATTTGTAGATATTAAATTCAAGGCTATAGTACATAAATTTACATAGAGATCTCGAGACATAAGGCTTTATTTAGGAATTACATAAATAATCCAGTTCATTCTTGTATATTCAATGACTTCATTAAGGAACAAGTCTAAAAACATCATTTTGCTTCTTGGATAACGCCCTGTTCTGATAACAAATTTAATTAAAATTTAGATTATTTGAATTAGGTATAATATGGTCGTATAATAAATGCTTTTTATATTAATTCAATTCCTTTGTAAGCCTTTGTATTTCAATCTAAGTCTATCTTATTAGATATATTAGACAAATTAAAGTATTTTGGTATAATTGCAAAAGGATTTTTTGAGTTAATTTTAGTTTGTACTAAAAACACCTCCAAAAATGTAATGGAAGAATGTGAAATCCTGGAGACGAGGCACGGTTTGAGAATATTTTGTTCAAATTTTCAGCCGTAGATAAAATAGAGTGTACCGAGGCAACGTAAGGAAGAGCTGAATATCGAAGTAGATATTGGGACATCAAATTTGTATTCATGAAATAAAGAGATAAGAGACAAATATATTATACAAATACCCCGATGTTCAGACCTACCAATCGTGACTTTGAGACTTAATATTCTCTATGGTTTCAGCTCATTAGTTCGCAGAGAGGGTAAACAGAAGAAATAAGCCAATAATTATATCAAACAAATTGCATTACTTTGATTTAATATGTCTATTTGTTGTTGTGTGTTGATATATAAAATGATGCCTGTTGGCCAAGCAAAAAAAAAGTTACTTTGATAAATGTCCGCGCTAGCCCCATGGTGATCTAACGATATGGGAAGTGCTACTAAAATGGTAATATTTTAGTTTTTGGATTGTATTAATGTTGCTTCAACATATAATACATAACTTATTAAAACATATATGAGCAAATTTTAATGTACATTGAACTTATTATGATAGGAAATGATAGGTAAAAACGTCAAAAACGTTCTTACTTATCGTCCCGGCACAAAGTCGATAAAAACATGTATCTTTAAATCATCAAATGCATTAATTATGAGCATTATTAGTATTATTTCATTTGGTTAAAAACTAAGTTCGTAGGGCCTTTATTATAAAATGTATTTGGACAAAAAACAATAGCTTTATCAATAAATTAATCAACCATGTATTCTCCGTTACTGTTACGACCTCCTCCCACCTCTTGGCCATTTGTTGATGCTGTTCCGCCAAAAATCGCCCAGTCTGGTGTCGAACCAGTTTTTGAGGTGCTCTTCGTTCCCTATTTGGTTTAATGGCGAGCAGAATAGGTGATAATCCGATGGTGCAAGGTCCGGAGAGTACGGTGGATGCTGAAGAACCTCCCATTCGAGCTCCTGAAGTGCGGTTTTGAAGACTTGTGCATATTGGTCCAAGCGTTATCGTCGGAGCAAGATGACTCGGCCTGTCTATCGTGTCTTTTCAGTCGAATAGCCTCATTTACGCAATGTTTTTGTGGATTGTAGCGTTTCTTTGTGCATTTCCTAATGCAACATGCCCTCCCAGTCCCCACCAAACGTATATTATTCTCTTTTTGGGTGGAGATTCTGCTCGACTCCTGGCTTGGCCATGTCTCCTGGGGCCACCCATCCTTTCTTTGCTTCTATTTTTGTTTAGGCACGTGAGGATTCAGTACCAAAAGCGCTGCTTATGACCAATTGTTGCTCGATGGCGAGGGAGGTGTTGAGCCACAATTTGAAGAGGGTTTTTCTTTGTTTCTTTGTTGAGATGGTGAGGCACCCAACCGCTGAGTTTTTCGCCGAATCCCATTGAATGAAGGTGATTGTGGTTGGTTATGAGCACAGTTCAATTTTTTAAAGCCAAATCAGATCGTGTTTGGCGACCATCTTCCTTCAATAGACCCTTCAGATACTCTTCGTCGAATGCTACTGGTCCTCCTCTTCGAGGGCGTATCGTCGAGGCTAAAATCGCCATTTTTGAACTTTGCAAACCATTTTTGTGCAGTAGATACACCTAAGACACTTCTCCGTACACACTGCATATGTCCTAGCGGATTCGACAAAAGTCCTCGATGAAAAGTGAAAAAAAGCAGGTGTCAAAAATTCAGATTTTGCCTCCTGGATATTCCATTTCTAAGCCTGAAAAATAACCAAAACTAAAGCTTTGAGAGCAAGATAAAGAACACAGTTTCGCAGAAAAGAAAAGGATCTTTGGAATGCATATCAACAATTTACCCACAAAAAATAAATTTTTGTGAAGCAATAGAAAATAGAAAACTCTACGAACTTAGTTTTCAGCCCAATGCTAATAATAGATCGTGTAAACACCCTGTGATTGTATAGTTTATTTTTAAAGTAAATTCAGATTCCTTCCTCCTCTCCCAATAACTTTCTGCAACTGTATTGTGTTTCTCCAATAAGATTGAACCAATACATATATTAGACTTCATATAACTTTATCTTCAATGCGACAAGACGTAAACTTTTATAAATCATAAAAATTAAGTAATATGAACTATATAGATTAAAGAGTTTACTAGAGGTCGTAAAATTATTACAGTCCTAAGCCAAGAGGAACATCATTTTTTATAGATTAATCGTAAAAAACTTTTAAAAACAAAGCCAAAGACATCTGATGACGTCAGCAATATGTCAACATATTATATTGCGGCTTATTAAAGTTGTTATATATGTGAGATGTTTGCTATTGAGGTCAAAGCATATTCAAAATATAACTTTTGATGGTATTTTTATGCTTTCAAATACTGTTTTGGAATTATATAACGGATTCATCATGAATTGTCAACAATTTATATTTTAAATTGGCAGAAAAGAATATTTGTTTTTAATAACTATTAAAATATAATAATATGAGCGCTCGTGTTTTTGTTATTATTAATAATATTAATGTTTCACAATTGATATTACATATAAAGATATATATATAGGTTATAAATAAATTATGCTTGGATATAGGTCATAACCGATTAATTATTTAATATACAGAAATCAATTGTCAAAAAATATTATATTAAAATGGCTGAAGAGTATATTTGTTTTTAATAATTATTAAAATATATTGATATCAGCGCTTCTGATTTTTGGTTCGTTATTGAATATATTACCGTTCACAATTGATATATAAAGTATATAAGGTGTACATAAATTATGCTTGATATATCATAACCGATTAATTATTTAATATGCAGGAAACAATTATCAACAGATCTTAAATTAAAAGGCAGGATAGAGATATTTGTGTTTTAATATCAGCACTCTGATTTTTGTTCGTTAGTGATATATTACTGTTCACAATAGAAATATAAAATACATAGGTTATACATGAATTATACTTGGGTATTTCTTACAATGTAAGAAACATAAAAATTTTCAACAATTTTTAAATGGAAATGGAAGAAACTTTTTTCCGGTTAATCTACGAGAATTTATACAGATAAAAATATAAATACAATAAAATTATATACAAGAAAAAACTATTCAGGGCAATTGCAAAGATACATTAATGAACATTATTTT
>CP045894.1:1247073-1285417 GCA_013387185.1 Caligus rogercresseyi
ATAGCAGGCTTGTGAGCGATCAGGAAAGAATAGCGATCCGATCAAAAATGGCGATCAAAATTCTTTGCGATATAGCGATATAACTTCAGGGATTTTTCCGATCAGCGATCCGATCAATTTAATGCGATCAACAAATAATTACCATGTAATACTAATTCTAAGTAAAAAATTTAAATGTATATATAGTCAAAACCTTATAAGTATTCATCTTTATATGGCAGTCCATAGCACCCACCAAATTTAACCCCAGTTAATTAAGTATTATACCGATATAAACATACCTTTATATGAGCAATTGACACACCTGGCTTAACCAATTTTCTTTATTTACAATATCCGACTATATCAAAAATTAATTAATATGAAAAAAATATAAAGTTTGCCCAGATCATTTTTCTTTGCCTATTTATTAGACATATAGAAGTTGCTTCTCAAAATTTTCGTCCCCCAGTCTCTGCCTAGTCCCTCCTCAGAATCCGCTTGGCTTGGAGAACAAACGTTCGCTGCTTGAACTACTGGGAAGCACGACATTATATTTATGAAAAACCTTTTCACCCTCAGGTAGGCTAATATCATGTCCAGCCCTTCCGAGTCATCAGCCAAGTACCGCTCTACTCTTGTTTAGCTGTGTCACCTTTTTAACGACGTTTAGAAAAAATACATTCTTGCTCAACGTCTTGAGACAGCTGGCTGGATAACTGGTCTCAAACGAGGCAGTCTCTTCTAGAATAAATCTTTGGCTCTTAGTTGAATTTCTTCATTGAGAAATGTTACTTTGAATTGAGGGAGATAAGCTGACGACAACATCTCCATCATTTCACAAGCCCCAAACACAAGACTTATCCATAGGCGCCTGTCTGTATATTTTAGGACAAAAATATAGAATGATTGTTTCTCATAGCCTATGAGCTCCAACACTCAGGCTCCACATTGTATATGTCTGCATATTTTTAAGACAAAGATGCCAGAATAAATGTTTCTCATAGCCTATGAGCTCCAAAACAATGACTTATCCATAGACGCCTGTCTGTATATTTAGGACAAAAATATATCAGGATAGCACACACTGCATTTTTTCCATTATGGCTCTCTGTATTTTGTGTTTTCTAAACAATATTAGTCGCGGGAATGGATTTTGGCCAATGTGACAGCTAGTTAAGTTTTTACGAAATGTAGGGTTTGTCTCAAAAATCCTTATTACACACATTTTTTCCAGGCTTGTGAGCGATCAGGGAAAAATAGCGATCCGATCAAAAATAGCGAGTGATTTCTTTGCGATATAGCGATATAACGATCAGGGATTTTTCCGATCAGCGATCCGATCAATTAATTGCGATCAACAAAATATTACCTATGAAAAAATTCTAAGTACAAATTTAAATGTATATATAGTCAAACCTTTATAAGTATTCATCTTTATATGGCAGTCCATTAGGGGGTATTATAGAACCCAAAAGAAGTAAAAAGTAATAGAAGCAAAAGAACATCCTTTAAAAATTAATAAGTATCCTTGCCATTCACAATCAATGGAAAGAGCTGTATACTAGTAACGGAGGCATCTGCAAAAGTTTATGGATATAATCAACGTCATAGATTTATATTCTCAACCATGTGAGGGAGTTACTTTGTGAAAATTAAGATGTGAAAAGCAAACGTATTTAAAAAATAACTTAAAAACATCAACATGAGTACCCTCTTTTTCTTTATCCTTCTTGAAACTATAAAAGAACCTTAGTAGGAGCCGTTATTTAAAAAATGGTTGGTGCGTCAGCACTTATGTTCATTTATTGGCACTAAATATTATTTGACGAAAATTTGCAAGAAATAACAAAGTCATAAATTGATCATAACTAAATTTTGTAGAACTAAATTTTTCCAAAATAAGTAATAACAAAAAGTTTTGCTTCATAACGAAACCTTTGAACGCAATTTGGGGGGGTAAGGGGGGGGTCAAACCAAAATCCATTTTTCTTCGATCATTTTTTCTTATGACGCAACTTTCGCGGGGGGATAAATTTTGATATCTTAATATTAGGTTTCTATAATACCCCCTACAGTCCATAGCACCCACCAAAATTTAACCCCAGATAAATTATGTATTATACCGATACAAACATACCTTTTTATATGAGCAATTGACACACCTGGTGTAACAATTTTCTTTATTTACAATATCAAAAATTAAGTACATATAGAAAAAATATAAAGTTTGCACAGATCATTTTTCATTTGCCTATTTATTTGACATAAGGAGAATATTGCTTCTCACAATTTTCGTCCCCCAGTCTCTGCCTAGTCCTCCTCAGAATCCGCTTGGCCTTGGAGAACAAACGTTCGCTTTTTGAACTACTGGGAAGCACGACATTATATTTATGAAAGACCTTTTCACCCTCCGGTAGGCTAATATCATGTCCAGTCCTTCCGAGTCATCAGCCAAGTACCGCTCTACTTCTTGTTTAGCTGTGTCAACCTTTTTACAACGTTTAGAAAAAAATACATTCTTGCTCAACGTCTTGAGACAGCTGGCTGGATAACTGGTCAACAAACGATGCAGTCTCTTCTAGAATAAATCTTTTGGCTCTTCGTTGAATTTCTTCATTGAGAAATGTTACTTTGAATTGAGGGAGATAAGCTGAAGCAACCAACATCTCCATCATTTCACAAGCCCCAAAACAACGACTTATCCATAGGCGCCTGTCTGTATATTTTAGCACAAAAATATCAGAATGATAGTTTCTCATAGCCTATGAGCTCCAACACTCTGGCTCCACAATTGACATATGTCTGCATACTTTAAGACAGGAGATGCCAGAATGAATGTTTCCCATAGCCTATGAGCTCCAAAACAATGACTTCTACATAGTCGCCTGTCTGTATATTTTAGGACAAAAAATATATCAGGATAGCACGCACTGGCTTTTTCCATTAGTATAAGTCTGTATTTTGTGTTTTCTAAACAGTTGTTGGAATAGATTTTGGTCAATGTGACAGCTAGTTAAGTTTTAAGAAATGTAGGGTTGTCTCAAAAATCCTTATTACAAACATTTTTTCTTTTTTAGTTATTTTATACAAATTGATCGGATCGCTATTTTTAGTGATTTTCTTACGATCAAAAGATATAAAGATCAGGACCTTTTGCGATACTCCGATCAGCGATCAAATATCGCTATATCGCTATTGATCGCCGATCAGAAAAAACTCCGATCAACAAGCCTGAATTTGACTTTTAACTAAGTGAAGGGACCAGAAATGAAAAAGAAAATCCGACCTTGTCTGATTTTATTACCTACTTTTCAAGGTAAAGAGAGGAAAAAGAAAGGAGGAGGAGTGAGAGAGATAAAAATAAAAAAGCATCTTATGTGACTTAAAACATATTCTTTGTACAAAGTCAACTTTTTATGAGGAATGTTTGTACAAAATAGAAAATTATTTTCTCTCTCCTCTCTTATATTATTTAAGTCTGTTTCACTCACAAACTAGCTCCAAAACCTACCATACCCGAAGGGCTAACATATGGGCGCCGCAGGCGCCCAATATTCGAGTACGTTTAATAACATATTAACAGATAGGGCTACAGGTGTTTCTCAAAGTGACTTGAGAAAATAAATTGCATTTATATTCCCTTCAAGTATATCTATTTACACCGTTGTTAACAATTCAATGAAAGTACTACACACTATTTATTTGTTTTCCTAAACTAGCGAATCTAAAATAAATAGAAGTTATTATGGAAACGAAAAGTGATACTACGATGTCTTGGAGGCATTATTTCCTTCGAGTGGTTTTGTTGGACTCAAAAACTTTTCTCTTTTGGTTTATTACGATTAAATATTGTCAACTCATAGTTCGTATAAAGAATGTCAATGTGGTAACCTAAAAAAATATTTTATTTTAACAATGACAGTATAATATTGGTATAAAAATATATAATAAAAACATATGAAAAGAAAAAACATGGCAACAATTAAACTTCAAACATATATACTAGTAACAAATAAAAACTATAATACATAAATAACAGAAACAAACAGAGTAAATGAAAGGAGTTTCAAAATTCATTTTTTCACATGGCATCCATTTTGAATGAACACCTCTTGCTGTTCCTCAACATCTTCGGAAATCTTCATGACTAGTTTCCCCTTGGCGCCCTTGAGATGAATGATGTCGTGATGAACGGATTGCACTTGATCAAGTGAATACACTCGATTGATATGGGCCGAACCCATCCGGCCTCAACACCCGCACAAATGGCATAACCAATTTGGCGCCACTCCTTGGCCGTGGTTCGATCCAGATTAACACCCCGTATGCTGGCCTCATGGATCATTAGAAGGCGAGGATGAATCTCCACTGAGCCCCTACAGCCTACAACCATGACCCGAGCGCCTCGCCGAATCATTTGAAGGTCTTGACCTAAGTTAGCGTTGGCCAAATGCTCAATGATGATATCAAATCCCTCGTTGCCGATTTTTTCAAGGATTCTGGACTCGTATTACTTCATGGCGTGGTTTGAATACATGGTGAGCCCCGCAAGAGCCACGGTGTCCATGCCTTCCTTTGTCCCTGCCGTACCAACGACGATTAGTCCAAGAGATCGGGCAATTTGCACGGCGGCGGTGCCTACAGCTCCAGAGGCTCCGTGAATGAGAATTTTCTCTCCAGGACGAGCCTTTGCTCCCATAATAATTGCCTTATAGGCTGTGAAATAGGAATACCTAATAATAAATATTGTTATGAGACATATGCTATAAGAAACAAGTCATGTAGAATTAATATGCAATTCACTAAATAGTGTTAAAATCAAAATGCTAATAAAAAGTTGCATAGGAAAGGTGTTATCTTTTTAAATGGCTGGTGATTTGTTATTGTAGTTGTCAAAATATAATTATTACATCGGAGTGCCTCATTAATTGACAGATATCTCAAAAATATCCACTGCCATTCTTGATTTTAGACTTAAGTGATAGACAATATGCAGTGAAACAATTATGTTTTTTTAACCTTATCCGAATATCACTTCTTTAGAGTCGTGTGACATTTTACAAGTTATTGATAGTGAGAACAATTTCTATTCGATACTTTAGTTTGATTCACGTCATCCGAATTTTACTTTTTTGGATTCATGTAACATATATGAGCAAAAAAAATTTTCAATAGAGTTCTAAATCAAATTTCCTATCGAAAGTTGAAGATACTTTATAATGTAATTTGTTAAAAGGAGAGTCATTTGTTCATTTTTGTAGTCATAATATAGTTCTCAAAGAATAGTTATGTGATATATTTTCAGTTATTGGAAATACTTCACTTAAGTCGAATAATAAGTGGATTCCACATATACTGAATATAAAATAGGATAATTGTGTTAAAATATCATAATATAAATAAACAATTTAAAAAATACCAGCGTTTAAGAAAATCACTTTTAAACTTATTTCTAGCTGAAATGAAATTTAATAAATAAAAACATTTTATTTCATAAGTATAACTCTGATAAAACCCTGGGTGGCATTTATCCTCTTATGGTAAAAGGGAGTCACCAACTTACCTAAAGCGGCGCCTTGAAGAAGCGAGAGTCTTTGTGTAGTTTGAAAACGTACATGGATTCCACCACAATATAGTCCGCATAGGCACCCGAATTCCTCCCCGTGACAAATACTCTTTCCCCAATGGCAAGGCCAGAGTCCTGAGATGGGAGGTCAGGCCCCAAGGCATCGATATAGCCTGTAGCATCCGAGCCAGGGGTGTAGGGAAGCTCTGGAAGCTTGGAGTACTGCCCTTCTCGAATATAGGTCTCAATGGGTTCACTCCCGTGTACACGACTCTCACAAGGACCTCTCCGGGCTTCAGAGGAGGAATGCTCACATCACTCTCCACTTGAAGGACCTCTGGACTCCCATACTGATGCACTCGTACGGCTCTCATTTTTATAATGAGACTTATTCACTAAATGAGTTCCTTTATATTTTCAACTTCTTAACACGCTTAATCTGCATCGCTGAGAAAACATAGATAATAATAAAATTGTTGTTATTTTTTAAGTAGGAGGATAACGTAAAGAATATTGAAGGATGTCTTTAGATAGATAAGAAAATGTGTTACTTTTGAATCGTGATTGGTTGAAAGAAAAACAGTGCGAATTAAAAAAATGGCATTATGCAAAAAGGTTCACTTCAATGTCATTTACGAATCCATTGAATGGACTCCTCCTAATCCACCTATTAATATTCATTAAATAAAGCAGCAGTTCTACTATAGAAATGTTCAATTTGTTTATGTTAAGATCATAGAGAGATAAAAAGATATAGAGAGCTTATCCCTTCATCTGTATTTTTGTGTCCAATATAAACAAAGTAATTTGTATTACGTCAATCTGTAGCTGATCATAGAGATAGAATATATCCAAGGAGAATATATAAGGTGTGTGAACAACGAACTCTCTAACGCAGGCAGGTTGGCGTTAGTTGACTCAGCTGTTGTATGACGTCATTGTTGAAATATGCATATTATTATTCATTCATTTAAAAAGGAATTATTTAAAGGAACCATTCATTGCTATCAATTATTGAAAAATGCCTAAAGGTACAGTGCGTGTTTGTGCAGTTTCCATAATAAATATTGCGGATTGCCAAGACATAACTCATCTGCTTATGTAACTAATTTAATATTATCCTGTAGTTTAGATATTTGGATACATAACAACTCTGTTACAGTTCTGGTCTAGTTCGTGGTAATATGCCAATAAATATTTATGTGCAGAACCATAGCCAGACTGCAATATCAAGGGGGGGGGGGGGACAAAATAGGTGGGGCACGAAGAATCAACAAATTTGTTTCCAGGGATGGAGCTGGATTGTGAAGGAAGGCTATTTTCTAAGTGAGGGCACTTTAAACAAAAGTGATAATATATTTTTAATATTAGAAAATATGGAAGCAGGAAGTTAGTAAACCCTTCATAACGAATAAAACGACATATCTTAAGAAAATAAATATGCAGAAAGTCAGCAAGACATTCTTAGAATAAATGAAGCTGTTAGATGTGTCTGTTCACACAGGCGTGTATCAATGTAGAGGTAAGTGAAGTTCAGGGGCCTTTTGGAGCGATGCAATACGTGGGGAGGGCGAGCATAGAGGGAGCTCCATCCCTGTGGTGAAAAGTCCCGAGTTTTCTCCTTTCAGGTGGGGCCAGGGTTATCAGGAACGCTGATGAAGTCCATATCGATGGAAATGCGTAATTATCATTTAAGTGCCTGCAAAAGTAAAAAGTTATTTTATTTAGTTCATAGATAAAGATTTAAAGAATATTACTACCTCTATCACAGATTTTCTTAAAATTTCCACCACATTTTGTCATCTATAATTTATGTTTGTGGGTTATCATCCTTCAATAGAAGACATTGAATGGTTGTTGTTCACGTTCATTGTGTATGAACTCTTAAGGCCCATAAATGTTGTTTTCCATGCATTCCTCTTTGTATTTATATTTTTCATGGTTGATAAACCCAATAATTCGTCCTTTCATTCCAGTTCTAGTTAGGGAAAGCCTGAATCATGGTTTGGAGGTTCTTTTCTCTCAACTCCTCGTCCTCTATGAGAATATATATCTTCCAAGTAACGGAGAAGATGGACTCTGTCTGCATGTTACAGACGTAGATCCCTTCTTTGACATGGGAAGAGTGGCTATATATTTCCATGACCTCTACTTCGACGGAGGATGTGCACTCCATGGGCTCCATTCACCGTTATCCAGGCTTACGAGTCACAGTCGGTTTCATGGACTTTTCTTGAACAGTACAATTGACTTGAGGCTGTTCCTGGCACTCTCACACATCACTCTACAACAAAGCAATTCCTTTGAGAAATTGATTTCGTAAATATAATAATAAATAACATAGGTTTTCAACATTGACGTCATAAGTCCAATAAAAAGAAGAAAAAACACAATGTAAAGTTTCCTGTTCACTCACCTCCTTTATATTCTCCTTGGAATCTATCTCTATGATCAGCTTACGATGACGTAGTTCAAATTACTTTGTTTGTATTGAACACACAGAATACAGCTGAACGTTGTTTCTCTGCTATTGAAGGGAATCAGCTCTCTTCTATATCTTTTATCTCTATGGTTCATATCTGTGGGTAAATGTGTTATCAAATTAAAAATAATGTATATTGGTGAGTTTGCGAGAACAACATCTTTGTTATCCCAATTCTAAGGATAAATATTAACTGACTGTATTACCATAGAAGCCTTTATTTTTTATTAATTGTGAAATATACTGAGTAGCATAACAAAATTGGGTATTTATCTACGTGCCTTCCTTTCTTTACTCCCCCGTCCTTATTTAACTAGTATATAAACAAAAAAGTACATTCGAAAACAAAGACAAATATGTCCAGCATACTCAACAAATGAACAGAATATACTTAATGCACTTATATAGATAGGAAACTCAATATATATATATATATATATATATCTTATTACACACGTATCCACATATGTGATGTGTTTTCTTAAAATGAAGCATGGGCATATTTTACAAAATACGAAAAACAAGCGTTTACTATTTTATGAGAGATGCTCTACATTTTTTATGATTTCAACTTTTCGATTAATTCTCTGGAAAATGCGCTTTCGGACATTTAATCATCCTTAAAAATCCCTTTAAAAATATATCTAACTACAATAGTTGGTATCCTTAGCTTAAGCATTTCATACACAAAAAAAAATATGAAGAATAAAGGAGGAGCAAAGAAGATATTGTTTTCTTTGGATAACAGTAAGAAGATGTTTGATAAGAACCGGTTGATATGCACAGTGACCAACAGCAGTAATTGCTCATCATATACGGCTAAATACAATACTTCACAACTTTAGGGGCTAATTGCGCATTTTCTGAAGCCTTTTGTCATTATTCAAAGGTTTAATATGAAAAAAAAGAGTTTTTTATAGTTCGGTGTTGTGATTCATTTTGTCAGTTGTTGATAAGAGGTCAAATTTGGAGGAATAATATCTATATGGTCATTTCTTATGAAGTAAAAATTGCTAGAAATAAACAACGGCTTTTTTCTCTTCTTCTCCTTTTTTCCTCAAGCGTCATTTTAAGAAATACATCACATATGTAGTCGGTTACTAATAAACATGAAATTTTAAAACAAATTGATTTTTTTAATAAAATATGTTTTATGTTTTATACCCGATTTGCATAATATATATTTTTTACAAATCTCATTTCGACTGCCACATCATCATAAAACTCAATTTTCATTGGCGCCGCCCTAAACGGCTCATGCGGCAGGCATTCCAGGGGTCCAAATTTAAAAATATTTTTACTGACGAAAATCATCTATTTCAATGTTTTTAAAGAAAAGTGTAAAATTTGAACATTTATATACATATATCTTGGCTGAAAATATTTATTACTTGTTCTATAATATCAGGTATTTGGTTAATTGCCCATAAGACATTAGCCACGAATTCAGTATAATAACTACGCCATACTTTGCCCAACTCCCTTGACCCTTCCAACATTAAAATTATACACCATATGTTAGAGCTCCACTGCACTAAAATTAGATAAATCTAGAATGAATCTTTCCTTTTTGAAAGCCTTAGATGCAATTTTCAATATTAACAGCATATTGGGGTTTCCTGTCAATCACACAATGGCTTTTGTGTCTTACACAGACACAGTCATGGCACATCACAATTACACCGTCAAGTGGCCCTTGGGCTCCGCTGGCTACACTCATAGTTTATTGGGAGTTCAAACTCACGCCAATCGTCGCTTTAGTCACAATTATGATGTCCAACTTACCGCCTATAAGCAAAAAAATGTTGGCAATCGACATATTGCTATTACGTAAGCTATGACAATTGTGCTGTATATTTGTTAATTTCAATTAGTTGTAAGATATATAACTTTTGTTAATTATTCTACGGTTTTTTTTTTTTTTTTGCCTATATGGTTTGATAGAATTGCATCCGATTGGATATAAATAAGCATTATAGCATTATAATTAGTCTATCGAACCTAGGATCTTATCAATGAGGTAGACCAAAATGACCATCCCCTCTCGGGATTCGAACCTGCGCCCCCAACATTGAGAGTTGGACACGCCTTAACACGCACGGCTATCGAGCTCCTACGGTTAGCCGGTTTTTAAAACTTAAGTTTAGTACTTCAAAAAAGATATTTTTTTTGTAAAACATCCATATTTTTTTATATTCTACCCATATTTTAAATTATACAATAATACCATAACAAACATCATAGACTTCAATCCACTTGAAATATATCACAAAGTGCTTCACCATCAGCGTTTTTCAATATCATACTACAATATTTATAGTTCATTTGAAAAATAGATGTATTCCTTCCTCACTTAAAGGCTCGTTACTTATTTTTTAAGTAGAAAAAGTGTCATGGAATTTAATGGTATCTACAAATGAGATAAATAGTGCACATAGAATTATACCTTTTTCCTATTTTTAAGGTGTATTGTTCAGCATCTTCTATATTAAATATATGATCAACAATAATGAATGTAACGTCTCCTCGTTAGGCAACAGTATCAAAACATCCATTCAAAGATATTAAATCCCAAAAATAAATCCTGTCTCGTTATTTCATATTTTGCAAAAAAAAGACAACGCATATTTATTTTGTTGTGGAAAATTTATTTAATAACATATCGAATTGATCTTTTTCATAAAATAATATCAATATGTTGGTATTATATCTAAAATACTTTTTATATCCTCCCACATACAAAATATATACAATAATTGAAAACGCCCAATCCAACAAATAGAACTGAGTATTTTTTTAATTCAGTAATGTTAAATAACGGACATCTATGAACCAATATATATAAACTCAATTCTTATTTATCATACAATATGGGGTGATATTTTACACTAAAACATTAATATTACATATGCGACAAAAGGGGCTCAATGCATTCATTTGCGCAAAATTTAAAGTATACTGATGTGATCCCAGACAACAAATATAAAATATTTGAATTACAGCATTATATTTAAGGATTCAAGGTTTCATGATTTGTAATGAGATATTTGTAACTAGAAAAATGCGAGTAAAAAAGACCAATCGTGATTGGTTCAAAATATTTCATAATTGTGGCTTGTGTAACATGAGGACCAATACTCATTATGAAACCCTAATATGACGTAATTGTGCTACTCAGTATATTTATCATCATTTACATAAGATTTTCCACGGAATAGAGTTGTTTTAAGATCCGTATTCCTTTTCTTAGGTTATTTATAGAGTATTGTTTACACATGTTTTTCAAAACAAAGCCACATAAAACAGCAGGATAATGTAATTAAGTCTTTCACGCTTTACACGTGAACATCCTCATGGAACGAATGGAAACATACTTCTTTTTACAAAAAAAAATTGTGAGCAAATCCCTTTCAGAAATGAGATGTTAGACAAATTGCATTTTTCTCCTTGATTCTTTCCTTGTGGAAGAAATATATGATACATATTTTTTGTTACTCTGCATGCATAGTAGTTGGTCTCCGTAATTTTTTATCTAATGACATTTACTTTGCCAAAACCAAAAAGTAAATCCGTGTGAGGGTCAAAGGGTCATACAATGCCAGGTGAATACATAAAAGGCGTGTCAGAGGTTATTACCCCCCTCCCCCCTCCCTATATTTTATTGTATTATTATCTTGTAGGGCAAAGTTGGTATCTTAACATATGTTACTGAATGGTGAATGTATTTATGGTTTTACGTTGGGTCAGAAAAAATTATCTCGTGGACCGCATTTTGTATATTTGATAACTTATTTATATACATTCATATAATGCATTGATTACACTGAACAACACATTTTTTTACTGAAGATGTGTAAAATGATTTAGACTAAATTGGGTACGCTGATTTCAAAATCATAACTGTTTTGCTGTATCACGTCACGATTTTCAGTTACAGAAATATTTCCGATTGTCTAGAAGTCAGGATTTCAATGAAATTTACAAAAATTCATTTATTCTTTTATTACATCTTGAATGCTTCAAAATTATAGAATTGCAGAAAACGCCGTTAAAATGTAATAAAAAATGCTTTAGGCATTTGGTTGGCGTTTGTGCTGCTCTGTGTCAGTTCACGAAGCAGGAACCAGCAGAAGTTGCCCATCATATTCGGGTTGTGCCGCCCTTGGTAACATGTCTCCATGAGTGAAATCTCTTGGTGGAATTGCTTGCCGTGTTCGTCCGAGACAGCTCCCAAGTTGCCAGGGAAAAAGTTCAGGTGTTGGTGTAGGAAATTGATTTTCAGGGGCATCCTGGAGCCAAGTTCCCTGAAGGACTCCAGCAGCTACTGCACTATTTCTTCATAGCAGCCCTAACAACAGCACCACCACTTTCAAGTCTCCGCAGATGTGCCACTTGAAGTCATTGTACTTGATGGAATCCAGCAGCTGCCGCATAGTCTCATAGGTCTCTGTCATGCCGAACGCGTGAGCTAGTAGGACTGATGGTTTCTCGTTGCCATTGTGGAGCAAACAGCCTTCAAGCTGTTCTTCCCTGAGTCGATGAAGAGGCGCCAGTCTGCAGGATCGTGATCACACCCGAGTACTTCCAACGGTCTGTTGATGTCACTGCAGAATGTCATCTTGTCTTCCATCTCAAAGAACTAAGCCATGTCTCTGTGACGTGCTCTGAACAAGGATATCTTGGTGTTAGGTTCAAGTAGATTTGCACTGCTGTAGCCTTGATCCAAGCAGCTCTGCTTTCGCCTTTGACAGCGAGAGATCTCTTACAAGATCATTTAAGTATCCCTGGTTCAGAAGATGTGGTTCTTGAGTGTCGGGTTCAAAAGGTTCATCATCACCATCCTCTTCGCCACTGCTTACAGGTATGTTCTGATCAGCTGGAGGTGTTGGAACGGGGTTCTCGTCATCATGAGGCACAGGTTTACGAGCATAGACGCAGTAAGCGTACTTTATGTGGCCTTTATTCTTCTTGTTGAAGCCGGCGATGCTTGTGCATCAGAAATAACAATAATCATGATGATTATGTTGATCACGTCATATCATGGGCACCGCAAATGGCATGCTCACGTGCTTGCCAACCAACCACTGAGTCAAGCCTATGTGGCAGCTTGTGCAGCACATGTGTGGTGCCCAGATCTTTTCTTAGTCCCCCACCTTACACCCGAAGTAGTGAAAGTAGGCGGCCTTCATTTTCACTGCTATAGATATACGTCGCTGTTGATCTTTTTTGGTATATCGACCACAGACATAACAGAAGTTGTCAGGATGATTGGCACTGGAACGCCGACTCATGTTGACCTGAAAGAAAGAAAGATAGAATCAAACATTAGTATTTTCCAGACTTGTGAACGGAATGCAAAATTGAACGGCGTTCAGCTGAACGCACGTTCAATGAACGGAAAGCAACTTTTTTTTAGCGCTGAACGTTGAGCGCAAAAAGAGTTTTGTGTTCAGCGTTCAATTTTTCCAAACATTCTTGGTCTTTTTTCGGAAAAAAAACGTCATCACTTTTTGTAAATTCTTTTCTAAAAAAACGTCTGCACTACGCATAACTTTTTTGGGAAATTATTTTCTTAAAAAAACGTCCTCACTACGCATTACTTTTTTGTAAATTCTTTTTCTAAAAGAAAACGTCATCACTTTTTGTGGAGATTCTTTTCTAAAAAAAAACGTCGTCACTTTTTTAAATATTTGAACGCTGAACATTAACGGAACGCTGAACGCAAAAACATTGAACGGAAAGCTATTTTTTTACGCTGAATGGAACGCTGAATGCAAAAAATGCTGAACTCTCACATGCCTGTAAAATGATTAGAAAATACTATTTTCTAATCATTTTACTAAAAACAAGTATTCTAATGACCAACTGTTGACTAGTCTACTTGTCATGATTTTATGACTATAAAAATACTGTATCTTAATACTTAAATTTTGGTCGTACCAACTTGAACATCTGTTCTGAAGATAAAGTATATTTTACGCATTTGAAAAGTAAGGTTATTTCATGGTTATGAGTTTTTGGTTTACGATAATTACGAGCAAAACTTGATGTTCTTACGTTAAAAGTGTGAATACAGTCATTTCTTTTATTTTTTCGAAGTATTTTTGTTTCGTCTTGAATTTAAGAAATTGGATTTGGTATTATATTAAGTTATATATATATATATATCGTGGACATACAAATATATTTATTACCAAAAAGGAAATTAAACTTTATAATATACCTGCTTAAGTTGCTTCTGCCAGCTCTACTTCAAATTTTCACAATCCAGTGCGATTTGCACAGTATAAAGCCTAAGCTAAGCACCACACCACCTCTCACACCGGTATCTCGTGGGACACTGAAAGCGACACAGACGCGCAGACGATACTGAAAGCAGAAAGCAGAGTATTTCTGTAACTGAAAATCCTGACGTGATACAGCAAAACGGTTATGATTTTTGAAATCAGCGTACCCGAATTGGACTATATCATTTTACACATCTCCAGTATTATTTTTTTGGAAATTTGTTATTCAGTGTTATATAACTAAAGGAATTGCGAGGCATGTGCGTTAAGGCGTATTCAACTCTCAATGCTGGGGGTGCAGGTTCGAATCCCGAGAGGGGATGATGATAGTTTGGTCTACCTCATTCATAAGATCCTAGGTTCAATAGACTAATTTACAGGCTATTATGCTTATTTATATTCAATAAGATGTAATTCTATCGAACCATATAGGCAAAAAAAAACAACTTTATTATATTCTAAAATCGATCCGTGGGTCGTATGGGGGATGCCGTTGTTGGTTAATCGAGTAAATAAGGATATCATCAAACGAGGACTTTTTTATAGAACATGATGTGCTGATAAACGGCAGCTGATAATTTGTTATGATTCTAATGGATCTCAATCTATGTATTTTTTTACATTAAGGTGGCAAGACGTAGAAAAAGAAATAAAATTTATTTGCTACCTAATAAAAACATGTTTATTGGTTAGTGTACCATATTTTTCCGGTTAAAAACATTCAATTTGGTAATCTACGAAAGTTTATATACTGGGAATATAATAAAACTCTTCAGGGCAGTTGGTAAGATACATAGGTAAATGAAATTTTAGTCCACATTTACTGCCCAAAAGAATAACCTCAAATTTAAGGACGCATCATTTTGTACATTTGATTACAAACTGGCAATATCTTTTTAAATTTTTAACAGTTTTCATGTAATGTTTCGATCTACCTGGCATATATTTAATTATGTCACCAACCCATTTCCACGTTGCGCGCCTAAATCTATTATAAATCATTCTTTTTGATAAAGAATAGCAGGATTCATAACAAGAGAACGATGCATTTTAAGATGAGATAATTCCTTTTTATATTATTTAATTTCGCCTGCCGGCTTCGAAAGGAGAACAACATATGACAAATGATTAAATGAATGGTGATGAGGATGGTGTAAGAGCCAGGGGAAAGTGATGGCAGATGGGGGACACCAATCTCTGTGATTGAGCAATTAGGAAAAAAGTGAGCCAATTTGTTGTATTCATTTATAGTTTACAATTAAAAACATGTGCATAAGAAGGCTGTGAATATACTTTAAACATTCATTATCTGAATAATAATAATAATAAAAACTTATAATCAAGGTTCGTCTATTCACGATTTTTTAAAACAAATGTAGACCCCGATATTTTTGCTGGACAATATCAAATATCTTAGCGACCGAATCCAAGATGGCGGACACAGAGAGCGGACAGAGATCACAAACACATGCCCGTCAGGACTTTCTGATCCCAACGATGCTGATATCAAGAGGGGTGACTGTATAGCGTTTAAAGATTCCAAAAAATGACAATAATTGCATGATATTTTTTTATTGGTTATTTAGTCATGTTTTGTATACATCAAATACAATAATGTATTTTAAAATGTATCCAAAGTAACGTACAATTTAAAAGACTATAATTTGCTTCAACTATTTATTAAGTCTTTATTATAAAAAGATTGTCAGATCCAAGTAATAATAAGTATCTCTATAAGTATAAACTACGTGTATGTATAGTGAAGTTGTATTCTATTAGTTAAAGATTTGGTTCTTTTAAAGGATATTATGTTTTAATATATTTAATTTTAAATACTTAAACATCAAATTTCAGTGAAAAAAATAACGAAGATGTTGAACTTCTATTTTTATTGTTCAAAACCAACAATTTTAAATTTGGAAATTTCTTTCTATAGTTTTTTATAAAAAAGAAACAAATATATCTACATATATTAAATGGTTCATTACAAAGGACTATATATAGTTATTAGCACGTAGTGTTTTTCTGTCCGTAGCAACAAACCATTAAGTCAATTTATTCAATAAAAACTTCATCATTTGCATGAGTTTTAAAATGCCAACTTAATATGTATATTAAAAAAAGGATTAAATTTGTCATTTATAAATTTTTTTATTCAAATATTTTTTTATGTCATCATTTTAAAAAACAAGAAGGATGCAATGCCTTCATTTGCTATGGGTAAAGAAATATGAACAGGCTCAAATGTACTCTTACCTGAATAAGCTAGTTAAATCTAGTACAATATATGATTATATAAAAAATGATTTATAGACAATTTATCACTAATATGTTTACTTAAGTTAAACTTTTTTTACAGTTCTTGATGCAATTTAATAACATTTTTTCTCACATCCTTGCTAAATACCTACAACACCATAATGGATAAACATATTGTTGAGAAAAATCAACATAAGAAGAAACAAACGTTACACAGCCTTTTTTATTGCAATTAATCAGAAAATATATGGCTGTATAAAATTGATGTAAGATCAGACTTATATTTATATAATTAAATAAATTAAAGTTATACCTACAAAAAAAAGTTTTGCGCTTAATCTATGAATTAAAAATGATCTTCTTTCCTAAATAAAAGTAAACAATACACAACTCAAAACGTTAATATGTAATAATTGAAATGCTGTCACAATAATATCAATGTATCATATTTATCTATAAAATATACATAAAAAATTATGTACATATATAAAACACTTTTATAAAATTCATTTTTTGCTTAATGTTGATGTCCTTTAAGTTTTTCATTTAGTATAATTGACTTAGAATACTGTTCATATGTGTCGATAAATAAAGATGAAATAATAAAAATGCGTTTTTGACAAATAAGATAGAAATCATAGTATTCACTAAAACTAAGCTTTTTATATTATAACTATAGGTTTCAAAATATCAAAACTCTTTCTTAGTTCTCCAAAAGGATTAATCATAAGTTTAAACCTAAGAAGGTTTTAAATGATGGTCGCAAATATTATACAAAGATATTAAAAACATTAAACATAGATACTACATGTAGAGAAAAACTAAACCAGTGGGTCTCAACCTTGTTCTAATCAAGAGCCACATTGACAAAAAAAATATGTTGCAATAGCCATGTAGCGCCACATTACAATCAGGAAACAACCGGAACACTTTTTTTCGTCAGGAGACGGGCCGGGACTTTAATATATTCGTTCCTTCGGCTTTCTGTAAGTGACGACGTTTTTTAAGATAATTCTTAAATATTTTTTAAAAATATATTTTTTTTTAAAAAAAATGTTATCATTTCAGAATGACGAACGAACGAAAAATATACAAGTTCAAAAAACAGCCGGGAACCAGTAATAATGTAATACATTTTCAGTGGGACTTAAAAGAGCCGCAACTAGTCCTAAAGGAGCCGCATGCAGCTTGCGAGCCGCGGTTTGAGTATCGCTGATCTAGACTAAAGATTATGAAACTATTGAATCAATATATATGAAAATAGTTTTTTGGAGATAAACAGACATGTTTTGTCCCATCGGAGTAAATATAAAATTACAAGTTTAGTGTAAAATGTTTACATAGGAGACTCACAAGACCCAGATCATCCCATCAACAAATGTCTATTAATAAAAATATCAAATCTATATATTAATTCACCAATATCTGTCCGTCTGTATGTCCGCACGCTATCTCCTCCACATTTATGGTCGGATTTGAACTTTGAAGGTACCTATGGAATCCTTGGGTAAGACGGACCTAATAAAACTATGGGAAAGTGATGGGACCAGAAATGAAAAAAAAATTCAGACCTTCTATGATTTTACTACATACTTTCAAGGTAAAGAGAGGAAAAAGAAAAAGAAAAGGAGGAGGAGAAAAAGTTAGAGAAATAGAAAAAGAAAAAAGCATCTCATGTGACTTAAAACATATTCTTTGTACAAAGTCAAACTTTTATGAGGAATGTTTGTACAAAACAGAAAATTATTTTCTCTCTCCTCTCTTATATTTTTTAAGGTCTGTTTCACTCACAAACTAGCTTCAAAACCTACCCATACCCGAAGGCGAACATATGGGCGCAGTAGGCGCCCAAATAGCGAGTAAATGTAATTCACATGGCAATTCCATGAAGATGATTCATACCCTCAATTGTACAAAAATGAAGCAAATTATAGTTCACAGCAAAAAATATTATACACGTCTTAAGTAGCACATAGATCCGTTAGTAAGGTTCTGTTCATTTCCTCTATGTATGAATGTATAATGCATTCATATTTTGTTAGATACATACACACGTATCATGTTTAAAAAAACTATATATTTTTTTATGAATAAAAAGGCTATCAAAATGTTGTTTTTCTTCAGAACAGCATGTCTTTATGACGGAGGGAACTATTTGTGTTGAATATATGTTATATATAAACACCTTTTAATTTATAATTAATTACCTTTTCAAGACATTAAATATCTAAAATATTTCTTTCAAATTACAAAAAAATAATTGCTATTCCATGTAACAATATAAAACTGTTTATAGTCATTCTATCTTTATATCCTGAATATTTAACTGTATGCATCGCAGGAGATGAAATAATTAGTAATAAAAATTTCCAGAGCACATCGAATGAAGTAATCTAAAAAATCCAGCATTATATTTATATGGCTTCTTTAATAACAATTTTGATATCTTAAATTACACATTATAACATATATAATAATTTTAGGTACAGGAAGCATATCTGACCAGCTTTTTTCGCAATCCATGACACATAACTTAAAAATGAGATGCAAAAACTGTGTTTAAAAAATACTTAATACAAGATCAAAGTTATATTTTCCGACACCCAATCATATATCTATGTATTATATATATCAACATGCTTCTAAGTGTATTAAAAAACTACTCTTTTCTTCTACTCAAATTCGTTTATTATACATCACATGAAGAAAAAGCCATGTGTTGAATGATAGGAGGAGGATTTTATAGCTTCCAACTGGAATCCGACAATTGGACAACAGTTGGAGGAAAGAAGTTGAAGACGCGGAGTTTCTTAGGTAGGCAATTTAATAATATTTGGTAATGTGATAACAGCTATTTTCATAATTGTTCCTTTTGATTGTTCGCACATGATATCATAGATATTTATATTTTACGTCAAACAATGTTCTGTTAATCACTGTTTTTGAAAGAAGAAGAAAATATTTTCTTTTTCTTTATATATATATATAAAGAGAGAGATAGAGAGATGTTTATGGTAGAATATTGAATATTATTTGCTAATTTTTGGGCTATTTAGATTAGTAGGGGTTCGTAATTATGTCAATGATCATTTCAAAGTATCAGTTTTTCTATATATGTACATAACCAAACTACATATTTAAAAAATATAGACACACGGTGCGGAAGCAAGAAAAAAATTTAACGCTATCTTATTTATATCCTATCGGATGCAATTCTATGAACATATAGGCAAAAAATAATAATTATTATTATATTACGAATATATACAAGATCCAATCTCCATATATGAATGTATCTGACGCAACGATAAGTCTAGTTTAGATTCTTCTTTCCATATATCTTAGATGAATACTTATCTTGAAAAAAATGCAAAATATATGTAGGTAATTACGTATTAAACGAATAGACTGAATGACTCTTTGTTGAAAGACCAATTATTATTTATAAAGTACTTCTTGAAAAGGATCACGGATTAAGCCTAGTTATCAGGTGTTTGAACGAAAAGTTACTCTATTTTCTCTGAAGAGGAGTACGAAGTCGCCTCGTCATACGAGGAGCGAAGGAGATTAGTCCTGGATAAATCGGGATCAATGCGAAAATATCGAACCATATAGGCAAAAAAAAAGAGAAAATATGTACCTACATTTTTTTCATTTTTTCCGGTAATGCTTCAGACAATCGATAGTCTGCCTTTTATAAATAACTTTTTATTTTACACATGATTCACCATAGAAAATGGCCTAAATATTTTATTGGTTTTATAAGATGTTTTTGAGACAATAAAATAGCTTTTTGTTTTTTTTTTTGCCTATATGGTTCGATAGAATTGCATCCGACAGGATATAAATAGCATTATAGAATTAAAATTAGTCTATCGAACCTAGGATCTTATCAATGAGGTAGACCAAAAATGACCATCCCCTTTCGGGATTCGAACCTGCGCCCCCAACATTGAGAGTTGAACACGCCTTAACACGCTCGGCGCTCGCACTCCCTTTATAATATTTATCATTTTATATTTAAAATATTGAAAAAGTCAAAGATAATACTCATAAAATGATACTATTGCAATAATAAATGAATGAAAGGTTTTGTTGATGTACAAGTTTATTATTGATCTGATATATTCATCCCAGGACTGAGTCATATAAAAAGAACCATTGACATTAAAACCAATAACGTAAGTCACATCTGACGTCATACAATAGGATAGTAGGACATATCATACGATTTCAATATACTAAAATCATGATGGAGGTGGACGCAAAGTTATTTTAAGATATTTGTTACATCCTTTGAGGGGTCGTGGGGGAAATGGACTTTGATGATAAGGAAACTTAAGTGCCTCTTGAGTCCTTCATGTACCTATATGATTATAGGGAGTCATTAGGGCCCACACAGATCAAAGTAGAACATTGTATTGTCATGGTATCAGAGGAAGGATATTATCAGTGTTCTGAATGAAGAAATTAAATGTGTCTGAGGTTTCAAATTATTTCAGTTTATAATAATTATTATCATTATTCCGCAGTTCATTAACAATATATACATACAACCATATATTGAAATGAATATATAGTAAATGACGTCTTCAAAAAAAGTTCCAAGTTCAACTTTTTCTTCAAGGTATTTAAAATTGTACAATATAAAATACAACTATAAAAACTAGGTAGAACTGCATAAAAAAATTAATTTAAAATTATAAGATCAAATATGCACAAATTTAACATTATATTAACTTTCAAAAATTGAATAAAATAGAACTATAAAATTTTCAATTATAAAGCATGAAATCTTAAATGTCTTTTAATCATTTTCATAAGGAGGGAACACCAAGAGAAATATTGAGTTACATCAGTCGCTTAACTTCACTTTCCGTTGATTGTAGACAGGATTTCGTGGACCAAAACTGTATATCTAGCCGCCGCCGCGAAAATAATTCATCTTACCTCCCACTTACTCATAACAGAGTCAAACGCTAACTTTTTAGCTATAAGAGCTTTATGATTTAAAATATTATTCTGATTATACATCCCTCCAAATTATAAATTGTACCCAACCCAAAAATCATAATTAAAACTGCGAAAAAGTATAATAGTTGAACTTGAGAGGAAGTGGCATTTTGTGGAGAAATTTATTTGCATACATATGCATTTCTTTGAAAAGCAGTTGAAAAAATCGAGAACGAAAAACGTTACATGACTGGCTTACGTAGTAATGTCAACGTCGACGAAACAATTGAAATGATATCTTCACATATAGTCATACCCCTCAGGTAACGAGGAATACCTGCGACTGGAATATGCCCCCATTAAATAACAAAAAGTAGGATAGTTCGAATAAACTGCATATTTATTTTTTAATAAGAAACATAAATATTATATATATATATATTACTTATTGAATATATGGTTAGAAGCTGTAAGTATTCCCGAGACAAGACAGAAAAAGATATATCGCTTATATATATATATAGAGAGAGAAGACTCAGTGTACACTATTGACACTTTAATGTCTGTAAAAAGGCGACCCAAAAAGATGTAAAGTATGCTTGGTGATATCTGAATGAATTATTATAAATTTTTTCATCTATTTGTCTACGATATCGTTTCTTATTAAACTTTGACTTTTAAGCTAGATAACAATTTTATACATATGTAAATGTATATGGGAATGTATTCAAAATAATAAAACTCTTTGAAAATATATATTCACAAGCAAACTCATTTTATATTTGCGACACTTGCCAACAAAAACCTTCGATAGGTTTATTTGATATTTTTTTAAAGAAACCTTTTTCCTTCCTTACAATAAAACTCTATTTATATAATTAGGTACAAAACTGAATGGTTTCCATATTTGACTATGCTTATTTGATTTAAGAGAGGTCAAAGTATTTTACAAGAGGTTTTAAAGAGTTTATTTTTACTTCCCGTCCCGGGATTGGCTGCTGAGAAATAATAGTGGGATGAGGCCAGGGTTCGTCCTCCTCCGAGGGGCTTGAGCATGATAGTTCTCTCGGGCAAGGACCAATTATTATAGTCTTTTCCTTCCTCGTAGGACCTTTTGGACTTAATATACTCTGAGCACTGAAGGGACATCATTTTGTTTGAGGGCTGCTTTCGAAGTATGAGGATTGGATGATGAGGTGACCGTGAGAGGTGATTTTTATTGTTATTATTGTTGGAGTTTAGATTACATCCAATGGTGCGGCGAGATCTGGGATCACTTGACTTATATTTATTCAAATAGTTCTCAGCGAGCCGTAGAAACACAGTTGTTACATTGAGGTCCTCCTTGACTGAGGTTTTGTAGAGGCGCAGTTTAGTGTCCTTGACAACTCTGTCCACTTCATCGCTAGAAAATGAATTGGAATTATACATCTTTTTTATTACTTATAGTCAAATATCTGGAAACGACCGGGTACCCGGCCCGGATCCCGGCTGTTTTTGAACGTCCCTGCCCGGTGTCTAAAAATCACCGGGCCGGGACTTTAATATTTTTTCATTAGTCATTCTGTAAGCGATGAGGTTTTTTTAGAATAGAATTTTAAAAAATATCTAAAAATGTTGAAACAAATGTTATCACTTTTTTTAGAAAATGTTTTTAAAGCTTAGGAAAATTTATTTTCTAAAAAACGTCGTCACTTTAAGAATGACGAAGGAACGAAAATATACTGAAGTCCCGGCCCGGTTTAGGCCCGGCCCCCTTGAAAAATCTAAGTCCCAGCCCGGGCCCCGGCGAAAAAAGTGTCCCGGTCGTTTCCTGTCAAATATCAAAGGATCAAAGTGATTGTTGATATTTTTATTAGTGAAAAGCAATGAAGTCATTGGTTTATTTTAATATGTGTTTAAAAATACCAATAAAACGAGGATTAACTCATCAATATCACATCAATACAATAAAACACATCAATAGCTAATAAAATCTAAAAGAAATAATTGTGAAGATTAAGCAAATTATTTAGGAAAGGATTGTTAGTATGTAACAATCAATAACAAATCACTTTTAACTATATTAGTTTATTTAGTTGAGTTGTTACTCATAATGTATTATTAGTTACAAAATATTAAACAGGATTAATCGGATATCCCTTTTTGAGTAAATTAAAAGACATTATATAACTTATTAAACAACATAAAAGATATTTTGCAAAAACCCTACAAACCATAGTTAATATGAAAGCATCATTTCTGTGGACTTCATAAATAGAATTACAATTTTAAGGTGACATCAGGTGGTAGATTGTATTGATAACTTAATCAAGATTAAACCGTAAAAGTTTACAAGAAAAAAGCTTGGTATGGATAACCAAACACAAAACTACATTTTCCAAGCAATTACGTGCCTTTTTGTGTATAAATATCCCAATAATGATAGTCATTTTGCTCTAACAACAAAAAATTTGGAGTTTGTATACTTGTTTTCATAAATTGTTTATATACTAACAACTTAAGGTCAATTATAGCTACCAAATATCTATAAATAGTTATAAGACTTAACGTTATATTAATAACATGATTTCAATATTAAAGTCTATCCAAGTTTATCCCACCTTCAAATCAGTGTAGTTATTATGAAACAGTTATTAAGTGACGAATAAATGATATATATATATATATAATATGGTACCTTATTGCACTTTGATTTATATATATGACTATTCTTTTTTAAATGAATACATGGAAAACTCCATCACAAGTTAATTCGCAATCAATCATATAGTAATTTCATTTTGTACTGATTGCAGCACAAATCTAATAAAGATTCATTATGTTTAAGCTTTATCCTTTTTGTTATTTCTTTTTTAATGTAACAAATGAGAACAAACTTACGATGATATTCGAGCCTCGTGCAAAAGATCAATTTTGTTTTGAACAAGCACTGTCGGTATGTGGCCACACTCTTCCTCGACTTTTTTCTTCCACTTTTTGACAGTTGACAGGGAGGTCTTGTCAGTTGTTGAAAAGACAATAAGGCAGGCTTGAGCACCTCTATAATACGACTTTGTAATTGCATCAAACTCTTCCTGACCAGCAGTGTCCCAAAGCATAAGCCGAATATTTTCCCCATTTATCCTAAAATATATTGAAACATAAAGCATTGACATTCAATGAAACGGCTTAATAATAATTATAAATACATCGTTGTTTCAAACTATTTAACCAGATTTTTAAATGCTCAAAAATATGATTTTTAAAGATATTTTGTCGAAAGAAAAGTACATTACATATGATTTTTTTTTAAAGATTTACGGAAAGTCAAAATACAATATGCAAAAGTATGTATTTATTTAAAAAAATTAATGCTATTAAATTTAAATTATAGTCCTCATGGATCCATACCTGAGTTGTTTTTCAAGAAAGTCCACACCAATAGTCTTTTTATAGTTCTGGGTATAGACTCCCTTGCAGTATCTTTGTATCATTGAAGACTTTCCCACGGCTCCATTACCAACAATAACAACTTTGATAGATACTTCGGAATCATCACTATCATCACAACAGTCAGTTAATACATTCTTTAAAAAATATAAGCATCCACTATAATGTAAAGTTACTAACTGCACATAAAAGCTGAAGTCTAACGTCTTCCTGTCATGAGAGACATTATTACACTGAATTAAAAATACGTGTGGTGTTCTTTTTCCAATAAAGACGTTGCGGCATACTCCTTTTGCGCTCCAAATAAAGCATGCCTGAAAAAGATTCCTCCTTAAGTATACTCAAATTAATCAATGTATAAACAGTATATATATGTATATATATATATATATATATATATATATATATATATATATATATATATATATATATATATATATATATATAGGAAACGACCGGGACACCTTTTTTCGCCGGGACCCGGGCCAGGACTTAAATTTTACAAGCCGAGCCAGACAAAAACCGGGCCGGGACTTAATATTTAATATTTTTTATAGAAATAATATTTCGAAATTTCCTCTATAAAAAACGTCGTCACTTTATGAATGACAAACGAAAGAAAATAGTTAAGTCCCGGCCGGGACGCTAAAAAATAGCCGTTCCCGTGCCGGGTACCCGGCCGTTTCATAATAAAGATATATCCCAGGTTCAATTTTCTTAATTTGAGCTTAAGTTGTAATATGCTTATTGCATAAATATGAAATACATTTTTGGCAAAAAGGAGAATGCTTTACATCCCTTGGGCAGTAAGTACGAGGCTGTTTCGGATAAATATGCGGGGGAAAAATCATAAAATATAATTCAATTATAACGAAAACAACTTTAACAAATCTTTTCCACATGACTTCCGCCGATTCGAATACATTTCTCCCACCTCTCAACCCACTTCCTGAAGGCCTCACGGAACCTGTCTTCCGGGATGGCCCTCCCGACCCGGTCCACTCCTTCTGGACGCTCTTGTCGACGATCTCCACGCCCTCGAGCATCTTCTTCATGACGGGGAAGTAGAAGAAGTCTGCGGGGGCAAGGTCAGGAGAGTAGGGTGGATGATCGATGACCTTGATCCCCTTCTTGGCTAAGAACTCCTTCGTGCTATTTGCCGTGTGGCATGGAGCATTGTCGAAGTGGAAGTACCAGTCTCTTTTGGCCATTTCAGGTCGCTTCTCCTTGAATTTCTTTGAAACATGTTCATGACATCCTTGAACACGGCCGCGGTGACGGAGGTCCTCATCGGGAGATAGTGCTGGAAGATCACGCCGCAGTTGTCGAAGAAGCTGAGAACCATCTGTTTCTTCCTTGATTCTTGACGCTTGAACTTCAGGGGCGGGTTGGAGCCCTTCTGGAGCCATTGAGATGACCCTCTTTGGACTCAGGAGTGAAGAAAGACACAGAGGTTTCATCCATCGTCACAATCTTGTCCAGAAACCCCAATCCGAGCTCAAAATTGAGTTTCAAGAAGGCTTGTGCGCACCTCACTCTCTTCATTTTGTGATCCTCTGTGAGCATCTTGGGGATCCATCTTGCTGACTTGATTGAGAGCCCAAGATCGTCATGGAGGACGTGGAAAATGGTGTTGATCGACGTCTCGAACTTGATAGCCAGTTCCTCCATTGTCACCCGACGGTCGGCCTCCACGTACACCCTCACAGCCTCAATAAAGTCGTCGGTACGGACCTTCCTCCTCCCGTTCGTGCTCCTCTTGTCTGAAGAGTCCTTCCCGGCCTTAACTAATGCTGAAATGCGGTAGATTTGGCTTTGGGAGATGCTGTTGACCTCAAAGGCCGTGTCGACCATGGTCTTGATCTCCTTGGGAGTCTTCCTGGCCTTGGCGAGGTCCTCGACGAACTTGTGGATGCGCGACATTTCTCTTTTTTGAGAAAATTTGACCCAATGTTACGAAATAACAAAAACAAAAGCTTGATTTTTTAAAAAACAAAGTTCTAAACCGATTTTGATACATAAGAAAGAAATCAATCCAATTTGTCTGAGCTTTAATTTAAGTCTATGATTTAGAAGATTGATGCAATATTTTGCAATATATAAACTGATTCGCATCATTATCCGAAACAACCTCGTACATCTACTTCTTATTTTTGGCTCAGATGAAAGGGCCAAGAAATTTGAATATGAAACTTTTGCTTGTTTTTTAATCTCGATATTAGTTACTTAACGCTGATCCAAATATACTGATAAACATATTTTTTATAACTTTTCCTACCTTAGAATTACTTATTACATTTATGAATAAAATGAAGGCATATTAGCAGGATATATGTGATGTGTTGTAAAATACAGGACCATTTTATCTTATACTTTAATATTTAACATTATAAGTTGCCACACGTTCATCACCACAATCCACTCCACTCTTGGTAATATGATAGAACATCACGTTTATTTTTAGGTCATGTTGAATGATGTTGTTATGATGTGGAGAAGATAACATCAAAACATTTTGTTAGTTTTTGCCCGGTAATTAACTAGCATTAACATTTACCATTCTCTGTAAATCTCACAACTCTTGCCAGCTTTATTTTTCAATCTTTGTTGTCTTTTTGCCTATATTCTTTTTTTCTTACGAAACAGCTTTCATCATCTTGTCGTCAAGATGAGCAAAAATGCCGACGTCGAATCTTCTGATGTTCTAAATGTAGCATTAGATGTAATGCCTGGACGGTATATTCATTTCAAATCGGCGACCCATAAAGAATTTTCATGGTAATTATATAATATGAACTGTTATAAAAGTTATTATCGGTCCTGTTTCTTTATTTAACCTTTTGTTTTTGTTGTTATATATATATATATATATATATATAATAAGTTTTTTGAAATATGGTGAAATGAAGACGGGGGATAGAGCTCCTCCTAAAATATTTAGATACTATCGTTTAGGCCCGTCCCTGCCTTTAACCCTTTACACAGCAACGTTCCCCTTTTGGGAACATACTTTTAAAGTGTTCTGCATCGCGTCATATTCAATAAAACAAAATTGAATGCATTTTTATTATTAATTAAAGTTTAAAAAACAAAATATATTATTTGTAAATAAACGAAAAATAGATTTTAATACTTGTTTGAGGGCTTTGAAAACCCGAATTTATTAAGATTTTGACTTATCTTTAAATAATAAGAAAAATAGGGGTAAAAACTGGTATTATTAAAATTTCATAGCTATTTTGATAAGCCAATATACTAAAGATTTACATTGAACATTTCTTTAAAATAATATTAATATTCTAGTAGACCAAAATCGACTTTTAAAATGATGTTCCCAAAAGGGGAACGTTGGCACCATTGTTACTAATTTTCATGTTCTACGTTTTTGCGTATAATTCTTTGTTTCATTTCATTTCGGTTTACGTACGTTGGTATGTACATATAAATATCAACTATATAAGACAAATGTGTGTTATAATTATTTTTTATAATGGGGGATAGAGGTGACTAGTAAGTTTATTATTATTCATAATTAATTTCAATTGATTTTATGAGTCAAATGATTAAGAGAATCTAACAAAATATCCCTCATGACTTCCACAGTTGTGCTATAGAGGAGATTGAAGACATCAAAAGTAAGGAAATCGAGTTTGTGGTTTTTATATCCAACGAATGTAGTAGGCGGGATATACCTAGTGACGAAGAAAATGACGACGAATATCTGCACCAAGACTCCATTCTTGGTGAAGTAACTGGAGATATTGACAATTGTATGGCAACACCCAATTAGACAAATCTAAAGTTTTGAAATATTATCCTTATACAACATGCTTAAAGAAAATGTTTCCAGTGACTTAGCGTGGATAATACATGATCCCATATCATGGATTACTATGTGCAAAACACTATATGAGGAACAAGTCAGTAAGATTCAGCTATAAGATTGGGATGATGTGAAGCTCCGATGGATATCCATAGAATTTCGATATTTAATCCGGGAAACACGAAACATGGAAGACAATGTATATTTCTGAAGTGAGTGGGGTACATATTTGCGACCAACTAATATCATCCTTTATCTGCTCAAAAAAATGGTGGTGAAATCTTTTTATTATTGCGCTCAATTTATCGGTTGTGGGAGTATTTAAGTGTCATTCGTTGGCCAACCAAAACGATAAAATGAGCCATCTACAATTTAGGCAGGATATTGACTCTGATACATCGTCAAAATGATCTACTGACTCTTGGAGGACGTACTTCTCAAGCCCGCCAGAGATATAAGGCTTGACCGAATAAATCATATTTGTTATCATGTACTCAAGAAAGATGCATCTTATATCTGAAAAAAATCTATAATTCAATATAAAAAGTGTAATAAAAGATTGCATAAGGCATTTAGTCCTCTTTATTACAACAATTAAACTTCCATTTTCGATGAAAAATGTTGAAAAGTATCTAATAAAGGAAATAAGAATAATAATAATATATAAAAATGGTAGTACAAGAAGCGCCAACGTTCCCATTTTGGGAACAACTAAAAATATAACTTAGAATTCAGTCAGCAAATTTTGTTTGGGATACATTCAAATAAGGTAAAAGATGATTATGTTTCAAATTTGAAGAAAATCGGATAACAATTCACGGAGCCGCGTGTAAAGGGTTAAAGGGAAGTTGTGTATAAGGAACATTTCAGGTCGTTTTCTTACTTTTTTTCTCCTAATGTATATATATTCTTGTTATCTGTCAAAATTGAAAGGAAAAACGTTTTACTGTTCGTGTACATGTGTATCTATGTAACGAAATTGATTTCATTTGCAAACTGAATTTGGGCCATTTTAAGTTAAATAAACTTCAAATATATTTGTATGTATATTATCTTATTATAAATATGTGGAATTTTTTTTGCAGCCTATTTATATTTGTCAAATGGTATTTGTCACTTTTTTAATGTAGCTTTTAAATAACGTGCTTTGGTAAATGAAAAAAATAATGGTCGATTTAAAAAAATGGAATATTTATAGCCAAAAAATAACACAGATGTGCCAAACTGTTTCTTATGTGTAATCTTTTAAAGTTTTAATTCATTTTATTTTCTCTGCAAGGCACTATCTTGTGGTATAAATTACAGGATCAAATTTCACCCAATTACGCACAGATGCTAAAAAAATGTAAGACACAACTAATATACATATTGCAACAATATTGTTGATTAGGAATAAAGCCACAAACATTGATAAAAGTTACCCAAAATTAACCCACCAAGCTTAATATAAAAAATACGATTGATTGATTCCAACTTACGTTGAGGTCAACATGATGCCCATTATGAATTGGAATTGTAACATTGGTCCTTTGCTTGACATTCCAAGATCATGGTTATAAATGTGTGCCACTGAGAAGAGACTAAAATCGGTCGATGACAAATTCCTCCTAATGTCACGGATATTTAGTACTGCCCCGGTCCTTCCCTTGAACTAACAAAAAAAAATACTATTTATGCAGCTCATTTTGTTTTTTCTATGAAAAAAAGTTCTATTGATTTCATTTTTCAATAACCACTAAGAAATATTCGAAGAAACGCCTTTAAAAACAATACTATACATAAATAAGGGTGTTTTTATATGTAATAATTTCATTTGGCATTTATATTATATTGAAAATAAAGATATGTGGTGAGTTTCTTTACATATAATTTAAAACAAAGATGAAATGATAAAATTACAGTTTAGTAGTTGCTATCAGCATGCTTTGGCAGAGAAAAAATATTATTTAGTGTAATATTTTTATATTTTTTTTAACGGTTAGATTTTTTTTTTTGGCTATCAAATATTATAAGACAGTGTAAAATATTAACTACACTAAAATACAAGACAACTTATAAATAAATAAAAAATACTCTTGACAGTTGCGTTAAATAAATAACATGAATGAACATTGTAGAACATATTTACTGTCAAGAGATGATAACCTTATATACATGGACGAAACAGCGTGTAATATTTTTTATTGTGCAAAGTAAGAATAACTGGCAAGGTTCAAGTTTCCTCTTAAACGTTCACTTAGTTTTATGTGCCCTTCCAAGCCATGGTTTTTAAAATTTGAATGTGGTAGGAAGAGTTATGATGGAGCAAGATCTATATCAGAGTCCTACTTAAGTTTGCTTTACCTTCCCTCTTCATGGAGTAAAATAATGTTACAATCAACTAATGGGATTGCTGATGGTTCTAAATTTACAGCTCAATTACAAATTTCAGGGATGCTCATTAAATTTCAGAATCCTTGTATGAATTGTGGATTTTTATTAAATAATATCTTACATGCATTTGCCGATTGTCCCATTCTTCAAATAATTAAAAGATTTTTTAAACTAAACATTATTCAAAACGGCGATATATCTCCGAATATTTTAAAAGCTCTCATTGTCTTTGGAAATAATATTTTTTTTAAATACCCCCCTAGTCACAAAGCAATTCAATGTACATTACAAAATATAAAATCTTTCTTAGCACTAAAAATAACGACAAATGCCTATGTAGTCGAAGAAGACCTAAGACCCATCATGATTGGTGCTTCAGCTCGCTACGCTGCTCTCTCAATCAAAATCCCGGATGTAGGAGCGCCAACGTGGAAGTGGGCTGGCGATATAATTAAATATGTGCCTGAAAGATCAAAGCTCTACATCAGCACCATCAAAAGGATTTTAAGAAGACATCGTGCTTTTTTAAACCAATCCAATAAATGATTTGTCCTTTTATATAAGGTTATTCTTCAGGGCAGTAAATATGAACCACAATGTTCATTAATGTATTTTCGCAACTGCCCTGAATAGTTTTACTCTGTTTCTGTATATAATTTTAGTGTATTTTATTTTACACTGTATAAAATTTTGCAGTCAACCGAATAAAATGTTTTTAACCGAAAAAAAAAAAATAAC
Organism: Caligus rogercresseyi; assembly: GCA_013387185.1. Lineage (NCBI taxonomy): Eukaryota > Metazoa > Arthropoda > Copepoda > Siphonostomatoida > Caligidae > Caligus > Caligus rogercresseyi. The sequence continues at coordinate 1,278,969 of CP045894.1, forward strand.
TTCATTTGGGGACCTCTACACAATATTATAATGTTCATTTATATCTGAAGAAATAAAATACCATCGAATCAGGTTGAAAATATATATATAAGTACGACATGCAAATACCGTAATATATTCTGGGGAGATCAAGGAAATAGCTCCAAAAATGATTGCCAAAGTCAGCTAAGCACACAACTTTTACAAATAATGATATTAGTAGATAAACTGATCATTTTAAAGAGATTTTGCCAAAGAAAAGGTATTGATTTCAATATGTATTATTCTAAAAGAAAATACCCTTGTAAATTGTATCCTTGTAGGGTATCCAATCGCATTGTATGAGTCTATTTAACATAGAATCAGGTGTGACTTAGATCTTCGAAGAAGTATTTTATTGAATGACTCCTTGATCACTTACAGGCCGACTCTTATTCCTCTCAGAAATGACTGAATGACGCCTCACCGATCCATACCTAGACATGGAAAAGCGAGGGATATTTTGGGGGTGTGAAAGGGAGAATATGTGAATGGTACAATTGAGTTCAGGCTCTTGTTATCACTATTTTCTTTCCTCTTTTGAGGAATATTTATTTCATTTATGAAGTAGACCAAGTCGGCCGGAACGGAAGGTATTATTTTACATTTGAATCTCTATTTTTGCTTCTGTTCTGAGGAAAGAGAATAGTGATAACAAGACCTGAACTCAATTTTACCATTCAAACATTCTCCCTTTCACATGCCCAAAATATCCCTCGCTTTTCATGTCTATGACCATACCCCTCCTCAGGAGGGACTCCTCACAGATCATTTTATAGCTCTGAAATAATGTAATCAATGACTTACATAACATCTCTCGTCAAACGAGATTGAAAACCTCTCCTTGCGTTCAGCCATTTTAAAATATTGGGATGGTTTATAATTTTTTTTTAATGGTTAAGATGTTATATATTAGCTAAAATCTATACAGTGTAAAAATATAAGAATACACTAGAAAATAGGAGAAAAAAAAACACAATCTTAAGACAGTTACGTAAAAAACAAAACATAAATGAACATTATAATTCAAAATTACTGTCTAAAGATAAAACCATAATATAAAATGACATATTAAAAATTATTTCTTATTCAATATAAAACGTTGATGCCGTCTTATTGTCGATTTGATGAGTTACATGTATTCGAGAGAATTTGAAGGAATAAACTTAATCAAATCTCCGGCCCATGTCCATGACGTCGCAGATGAATTGGGAATTTTTATTGAGAGGGCTGAATAACGAGCAGCAGCCCCAATCATAATTGCTCTAAGGTCTTCGATTCGAATATAAGAGTTATTTGTCAGTCTCTTCGCAATTAATGATTTCATGTTGAGCAGTGCAAATTCAACAGCCTTTTGATGAGGAGAGATCTTGTTTCTTCTTCTGAATGCGCCAAAAAGAATTGTAGCTCTAATCACGTTCGAATTTAAGTCCATATTACCACAAACGTTTAGATGAGTAAAGTGCTTGATCGACTTCAGTAGAGGACAATCCACGAAGACGTGTAATGTATTATTAAATAAAAAACCGCAGTTATTACAAGGATAATAAAATTTGATGAGGTCTGCTGAGATTTGGAATTGAGCTGTGAATTTGGACCCGTCAGCGATTCCACAAGTTGAATTAAAAATTCTTTTTTCCCATGACGGAGGAAGACTTAAAAGATTTAAAAACTTTACCGCTATTATGCGTACTTCATTCAATGTTTGCTTGTTAACAATTAGTTTTGAAAACCACGGCATAGAAGGGCATAAGGTTTTTACAGATCTCTGAAGTGAAAACCGAAACCTTCCTCCGCCAAAAGTGGAATCCGATCTCAAGTCATGAAAAGTAAAAATTCCATTCAACAGAGCGGTTTCTTCTAAACGAGAGGGGTCGCCAAATCTATTAATAAAAGGTTTGACATTCCTGTTTTGGTGTATTATGTCTACCGAAGTTGGTTTATAATTTATTGAAATAGTTTGGATATTGTGAAAAATATTTTTAGACTGATGATACAAATGTGCCCATGGACAGCGATTGAGCAATTTTCACAGAAACAAATTTTACACGGCTTAAAACGCACGCCTTATATACCCATGCATAAACATGAGGGGGGGAGAGAGAGTCAAGAGTGACGTCACCATCAACAATCGTCAAATAATAGAGCCTACACAGATCATAAATGGGAATCTTTTTTTGGGGTGTCATGAAAGCATTCTGGCCTAGACTTCAAACTTGTTGGAGATCCCTCGATCCCTTCCTCCATCCCTCCTTCTATCTTCCCGGGACTCCGGGATAAATGCCTTGGACACCAAGAAACAAGTCCAGTAAGAGACACATTCCCCTCACCTCGACTTTGTGAACAGAGTCCTACCCCTCGTCTTCGTCAGTCAAAGGCGTTCCTTCCTCATCTTCGTTAGAGAGCCCCCCGTCTTTTGTCTTCGTGAATGGAGCCCTACCCCTCGTCGGACTTCGTTAAAGAGCTTCCCATCCCTCGTCTTCGTGTTAGGGCTCCCCATCCTTCGTCTTTGTCCAAGGAGTTCCTTCCTTCGTCTGCGGCATAGGGCTCCCCGTCCCTCCTCTTCGCTAGTACAAGTCTGCCTTGTACTAGCTAAAAGTTTTGCCGAAAGCCCGAAAATGAAACGATCTGCACGCAACATTTTCCAGAGTGCCATTGAGCTGATTGCTCAACAGTATCCTATAAATGTTTAATTGAAATGAAATATAAAGATGTAATTATATGCCAAATTATTCGTCAATATTTTGTCCAGGACAGAGTTTGAGGGAGGGAGTATTCTGGAAAAGCTTCAGGCTTTCAGCAAAACTTTTAGCTAGTACAAGGCAGACTTGAGGGACGTCTAGAACTTAAAAGATGTAGTTGGCCGACTCTAGTGCAGCGACTTTTTATTACTCCAGTTCAATATCAGGGAGGAAATCGATCAAGAGATAGAACTCATGCCTCTCTGGGGTGGGAGTAGATGAAAGCTGAGATGAGATGCTAGGAGAGAGGAGTAAATGGTGAGATGACCTTTTCCAGGAAGTAAGCCAATGACCGACTCAGCACATGTTTGAGTTGTAGTAGCGCGAAGAAGAGTAAAAAAGATCAACGTTTCTAATGTTTGGAATCCCTCAGAAAGAATGAGGTGGAATTAAAGTGTCGGAAAAGTAAATTCGTTTAAAATATTTATTTATCATCTAAAGTACTATTGAATTTATTTCTGTATTATAATATAATAAATTGTGAATGAAATTTATTTGCCATCTAATATAAATTAATTACTTTCATGAATTAAAGTGTGGGAACAGTAAATTCGTTTAAAATATTTTTCTCATCTATAGTAGTATTTAATTTATGTCTGTATTATAATATAACAAATTGATAAGATAATATATTAATTATGAGGGAGGCCTAAAAGCCATTCTCATATCAGCAGCAGCTCGTTACATGGCGCTCTACATAAGGATTCCGTAGGTTTCAAGCTGGCAATTTGCGGGTGACTCGTTCGGTACTTCCCCTCCTGCTCCGAGAGGACCTCTCCCTATCTGAAGTTTTTACTACGGTTCTACAAAAAATTATAATCTTAAATTGAATGAAACCCATTATTTCCTAAATATTTTAATAAATTTTTATATCAGTAGATTTTGATTATATTTGTACTTGATTTTTTAATGCCAGATTTTTTTTTGACTTTATTTACTGTATAAATTTTAAACTATAATTTTATTTATATATTTATAACATGCATTCACGTTAATTCAATAAAGTGTAAATAGTGATAAAGCACAAGTGAAAAAGTAGTTAAAATGATTTATTTCAAAGTGACGCCTATAACTTCTTGGATTTGTAAGAATTTTGTAAAAGAGACCATATATCCATAGTAAAAACTCTTTCAAATCATGTTAAAGTAAAATTTTATTAGCTTATCATTTTAACGACATATCTTAGAAAGAAAATAAATTAGCACTTTTAATAATAATTTTTGATAAGTTTGATGACCAGTTACAATTATTGCGGGATTTGAAATGAGAAACATAAGATTTATGAAATAAGATAAACTAAAGTATTATTATTGTTTTATCTGATTACATTCAAATTTTAAACTGATCAATTGTCACAAAAAAAACATAGTTAACTTCATATGCAGACTTCATGGAATAAAAAAATTAGTAATGGGAGTAAATGGACGGGGGTGATAGTCCGGGGTGCGTTAGTCTGGGGGGTGGTAGTCCTGTTAGGGTTGATGATCAAGGCTCCTTCACCGAGATTTTATGATCTTTATGTCCTTTGGACTGTTAGATTCATCAGGACATCATGAGACTTATTTCATAGAAAAAAGGACTGAGGCGTCCAATAGCAATTCCAAAAAGAGGAAAAAGTCTTCAATATGGAGGAGGTTATGGAAGACGGAACTCCAATCACGAAGATGAGGGGTAGGGCTCCATTCATGAAGACGAGGGGCAGGACTCCATTCACGAAGAGGAGGGACGGGGGGCCCTCTAACGAAGACGAAGGAAAGACCTCCTTGGACGAAGACGAGGGAAGGGGAGCCCTAACACGAAGACGAGGTATGAGAAGCTCTCTAACGAAGTCCAACGAGGGGTGGGCTCCATTCACGAAGACAAAAGACGGGGGGCTCTCTAACGAAGATGAGGGAAGGAACTCCTTTGACTGACGAAGACGAGGGGTAGGACTCCGTTCACGAAGTCGAGGTGAGGGGAATGTGTCTCTTACTAGGAGGGAGGAGACTCGTTTCTTGGTGTCCAAGGCATTTATCCCGAGTCCCGGGAAGATAGAAGGAGGGATGGAGGAAGGGATCGAGGGATCTCCAACAAGTTTGAAGTCTAGGCCAGAATACTTTCATGACACCCCAAAAAATAGATTCCTATTTATGATCTGTGTAGGCTCTATTATTTGACGATTGTTGATGGTGACGTCACTCTTGACTCTCTCTCCCCCCCCTCATGTTTATGCATGGGTATATAAGGCGTGCGTTTTAAGCCGTGTAAAATTTGTTCCTGTGAAAATTGCTCTATCGCTGTCCATGGGCACACTTGTATCATCATCCATATTTTTTTTTATTCAAATTATATTTTTAAAATCAAATACTTGCCTGATTTTTAACGTCTTCGTAAAAAATTATCAATCCCCTTTGAAAATTTGAAAATATTCTTTTTAATCAGTCAAATGTATTGAATTTGCAATTATTTCTCGTGGAATGTCTTATCCCATGAAAAAAGAAAGAGTTCATGAATCATCGTTCACTGTTTGATAGATGATTTATCATAAAAGATATATATTTTTCAATATTAGGTATTTTATAATATTTATGGTTTTAAGGACTGATATACAGAGGCTATAAGGGGTAAGGTATACTTGTTTTTGCTATTAGGTGGACGATATATATTGCAGCAAAAGGTTATATCCCATCGAGAGAGTACAATAAATATCAGGTGTGAAGTTGTAAATGAATATAATAATTGCTTTTTTACATGCCATGTATCAATGCGTAGGTAAACCAAAAAACACTACCGATGATTGATTCATTAAATTCTTAAGATAAGGTTTCATGTACGTACACAAATGAGCACATGCCGATAGATTCAGATGTGAAGCGGAAAATCGATGTTCAATCAATTATGATATAATAACGTATAGATCTATGATTTTCTCTGGTATATCTCTAACCAAATCTTCGAATTATCGCTTCCTTGTTGTTTTTCATCTGGTGTAGAAGAATGGTGTATATCCATTTGAAGATCACCTCTTGTTTTGCTCATATGCTTTTGTAACATGACTTTAACAATACTTCAAAGTGAAAAAAAAATCCGTAAATATTTTTTTTACTTTATGTATTTAGAGTAGTTATATACAAAATATATATAATCAAACATTATAAATTAAAATTAATACTCTAAACAAAGTCCAACAAATTCCTAACAATGTATCACAACTATGATAAAAAAACATGAACAAACAAATATTAAACAACAACAAAATCACATAAAATATACTTTCTAATTTTAATAAAATAAAATTTAAATCAATAATAATTTTGTATTAAAAAAGACTAATTAAGAATATTTACTTCTTTAAAAACTTTTTGTGTATTCGTAATAGCCAGCGTTGAAATTTCTTGTAGTGTTTGGAGGGATAATACTTTATTATATTTCCCGCATATTCCCACGATGAATAGTCCTTGTTTGGAATTTTGATTCTAAAAGCCGAATATCTTGCAGCGGTTGATATTATAATTGCCGAAATTCTTCCACCTGGACCGGTATTTCGATGGCCAGTTTTTCTGCAATCCTGCTTTTACAATTTGAAATAGCCATTTCAAGGGCACGCGTTTTCAGTGATGCTTTCAAAAAATTCGAAGTAACTCCAAACATAGTCTTTGGTCGGTGTCACAAGTTTTCCCCCACGTTGGGCAATGTTGAGGGTAATATTTT
>CP045894.1:1292595-1317783 GCA_013387185.1 Caligus rogercresseyi
GTCTACAATGGTTTTCCCCTCTCTTGTAGTTGCAGGTTCAGCACAGAAGCGCTCCAGTGCATTTGCTTACTAAGCCAGCACACGTCATTGGGAAGTAGCTGATCTTTGTAGTAGGCCTCTGACTCAGCAACAAGTCGGCGAAATAGACGGTGCTCTGTGTTTGATGCACCCCGGACAATGACTCTCATCACTTTATCCATGAGATTAGTCAGCACGCCACTGAGTCTGGCGCAGGATACTCTGGTGAATTAGGCAATGTAGTGCGTGCATTTGTGGTGCATTCTCTTCAATTGGGCCACCAGATCTCTGTGACAACCAACTATGGCCCGTGATGTCATTGTCTGAAAAAAAATTGGCCCGCGTACAAACGTAATTGTCGACCCCTGGTATACGCTATGATAGATTATTTTGTGATATGTATATTGGTTTTTAACAATGGACATATCTATATATATATATATAATTTGAATAATAATAACCACTAAAATAATACATTTGTTGGAAAGATTACAAAAAATGAATGTTGAAAAATGAATATATTTCAACTATCAACACTTCATAAATATTAGTGACCTACACAAATGATTGCCCTAATACGGTTGGAACCTAATCGAGCAATAAATCATAAGATTAGAATATCATTATATTTCTTATTTTTTCAATAAATATTTCCGGGTCCACATGAATGAAGTCACAAAAGGTACAGAACCACTTTTACTTTAATCAAAAGGACATTTTCAGTAGCTTATAAGATTCCTTTGTCTGAAGACAACTTTGACTCTCTGTAGGGTTTTTCTGTACGTCAATTATATTAAAGGTCCAAATCAAACATAATCGAGGCTAAATAATATCATCCTATATGCCAATATATTCAAAGGAACCATTATGGTGACATATGAAATGAACTTTTAATGTCCTTAACCGTGTAATCCCATAATGTTTTCCTTATTGTGGATTCTTATTTGTGACATTCAAATACATACATACCTTTGTTAGTGAAAAGTTTTTTTATTATTTATTCATATAAAAGTCAAGTTTGTAGGTCAATAACGCCATTAAAAAAAGCATTTGAATCTTGGCATAAAATTATTTTAGTTTTTCAATATACGCTTTTATGCGAATAAGGGTTTAGCTAATATGGAGTGTCGATATATTGGATGGTTGCGCTATATATATTGGCGTCTTTGTTAATTCGTTTTGGGGGGAATGACAGCAATAGAAAGAACCCACAAGAGAGTTAAACTTCATTTATATAATATAATTTTTTGATGAAATAGAGAGTTTCATGATAAAAAAATATGAGATTTTAATCTTTCTGAGTTAATATGTATGCCTCAACAGCCACGAGAGAAGACATGCTTTATTACATAATGCCAATTACTTTTTATCTTTCCTCTCTCTTTCTTTTAATCAATCCATGTTTGTGAAAAAAGTACTCCCTCTAATCTCTAATAGTCTCACTTTCTCAGAGGTCCCTTGATAAACTCTCGAAGACGCAGTTTCGTGTTCCGAGAAGAGATAATGGTATTCGGTATTAATCAATCCCATTGAACTGTGTTGAACACACAAAAAATCACTTAAAAACTTTTAAGAGTTTTGAAACGTCTCAAGCATATTTTCTACTTAAAATGAGTGTTTTAATTATTTGATATTTTTGGTCTTATGATCAGTAAAGGGTCATTAAGCTTATATTTATAAAATATTATATATATATATATATGCCTTTAAGATGTAAGGGGTCATATCGATATATACTAATTTGATTAAATCTTTTCACTATAAGGAATGTTTATTTAAATAAAATTGAATATTAGAATCACATCAACTTAATTCATTATTTATTATAATCCTACATTTCTTAACTTGATTCTTTTTTAAACAATATAAAATTAAAACCTATAAATACATTCAACTCCTTTTACAGGAAGCAGACTCAATATTCCACCTACGATTATACATTAAAACTCTTTGTTATGTGTATACAATATTGGCTTGTTTAAATATATATATTATGTACACCCTAAGCCAATAACATGATAAGCAAATTAAAAGCTGGCTGGCTTATAGAGTTTTAATTGCGATGGGTATCACAATTAAGATATAATTAATTCACGGCATGGATGTTAAGGTTCTCTGTTTGATGCCAAAACACCATTTGACTCTTATGTTGTATGGTTGCACATCTGTTCACATTTTAAGGCAATCTCAATTGATGGAAGGGATACCATCATATTACAAAGCTTCAGGGTAAAGGTTAACAGTAAAGGTTTTGTAGAGATTTTGTAGTGATTGACGAATTATGTATGTATTTGGTTTTAGTTGTTTTATAACACGGCTTTACATAAATATTTTTGAGATGCCTTATTTGTTTATTTTCAAATAATAACAAGCGGCAGTTTTACTGGAGCCATGCCTATATAAAACTTGTGCACAGTGAAATAGTTTTGGTAGATATTTTAAAAGTATTTTTATATATTTCACATTATGATTGCCGGAAGATACAATTCTTAAAAGGATATATAGACTTGCTTAAAAGTACATAAATAAACATAATAGCTTGAAAGTTGCCTCACAAAACAAGACCAAGCCCAAGAATAATAAATTGTGTTATGAGTAAAACTCAATATGAAAGTAACAAAGATATACAACCTAATGGCGAAGTTACTATCTTAGTTAGTTGGGTGAACTAACGATGTGATCAAAGGAAGTTGTAGTTCACCGAGTCGATGGTGTAGTTCCACGATTCCGGTTTTACTCCAGGGACTTTTAGCTCATTATATTCCTATTTGGTTCGATTTAGTTGCATCCGTTACATTTTGGTTGATTGAAGGATCGATTATCTTCGTACATAAATTTTTGTAAATACACATTGCTTCATAATGTTTGAACTTAGATTATTTTTCTCCATCAAAAGCAGCTTATCATATCTCCAGTTACTTTAGCAAATGACACAGTTTAAGTCTTGATCATTTCCTGAACTCCTTTAGACAAACAGTAACAGTCAAAACAACAGGTTCTCATAAGCAACCATCAGCCGGACAATGGACAAAATGTCCTCTGACGATAGGATTGGAACCCTTACGAGGTGCTATTGGAAAAAGTAGGAAACAAAACATTGAAAAAAATATATTCTACATATAATACTTAATCATATGCATACAAATATTATATCACTTAATGAAATAGTAAAAAAAAAAGAAAATACATATGAACCAAAAAAAATCATTTCAATGATTTGAAATATAATACATATAAAGTAATGTTCTCTAATAATAACACCTTTTTTGTTATGTTGAAAAAGTTTATATTCGCCTGTACGCTGTTATTAAATGCTTCAAATCCCATTAAATATAGCTATATATTCTTCTTTTCTAAAAGTAAACTCTACTCCACAGTGACGTCACTGTTTTTTGTCACTCCTTTTTCAAATAAATTCGTCACCAAGATTTTTTAGGCTGTGTAATGAAGAACTTGCAGATCATTTATCATAGGGGTTGATATACGTTTTTGTTCTTTTTATATTGTTTAAACACATTAATATACATATTATATATCTCTACTGAAGAAATAAGAATTGCGTCTGCTCGTTTCCCTGTATCCCTAAAACGATTCATTAGATCTTGACGAAATATCAGTGAATAATATTTAAGGGCTCAGGGAGTAGAGTTTTAGTTATGGTTGACACTCCTAGAAAAATGATTATACCCATGCTTATGTTTTTGCGATTTTGTAAAATAGCCAAATTAATTTGGGCCAAAAGTTATGTGGATGAGTTTGAGGTGTGTTTTGGACTATTTGATTGTTCCCAGACAATTTGTTACCTCCGCCGAAGGAGGTATTGTTTTCACTGGCGTTGGTTTGTTTGTTTGTTGGTTGTCAGCAGGATAACTCAAAAAGTACACAACGGATTTGGATGAAACTTTGTGGAGTTGTTGGAAATGCCAAAAGTAACAAGTGATTAAATTTTGGCATCTCTGAGTGCAGAATTAAGATGCAAAACGAGCTAAATACTAATAAATATTTCAAGTTAGCTACTCTGCCAATAGATGTCGCTGTGCAGTGAAATCGGGTGCCGGGAGCGTCTTCCTCTCGGAATTTCCGTCGAGGGGAACCCTCCCCCGTCCCTACGCCGCCCCAGTTGTGAAAAATCCGCCTCGGAAGGCTCATAAGGACCCCGTGACGGCGGAGGTTTGCACTCTCTGAGTGTATATATGCCTCTAGTTAATATTATTTTAGCATTATTCTTTAGTTATTGTTATTCATACATACTCCAATACACAAATTCTCTACTCCTATAAATAATAAATAAAATAATTAAAATAGGTTAAAAGAGTCACAGGCAAATAAAAAATCAGTAAATAATTAAAATAACATAAGATAAAGAGAATATATTATTATGAAGTACATAATGAAGATACTTAATACAGGATCTATTTTAGATTGTATTATTTAGGTGAAGAAACAAGGTATGTGATGTGCGGGGAAGAAGAAGACAAAATAATAGCCCATGTCTTCAGAGACTGCAAAGAAATCAACAGGCTTTGGGAAGGAGTGGACAAGATCTTTGAGGAACGTGTGGGGAGACAATCAACGCGGGATGAGAAGCTCTACGGTTTTCATCCCAGTCGAAAATATTCAGAACCGCTTCCAAGTAATTGCCAAATTTCAAATCTTGATAGCTTATGCATATTTTATGAAAATAAAGTTACGTAATTCAACTGTCACTGTTGCTTTAAATGAATTTAATTTTTTAGAGTGTTTTTGATGTTATTTTTTAAAGATCACTGTCCTTTTAATACTTTTTGTATCTGCTTTTTATGTCTGTTTTATGTGGCTGTTTGAAAGCTTTATTTAATCTGGTATAAATTGCCTTTGTTCTTTTATGTAATATGTTCGATTCTTTAGTTTTCTCTGTGTTATGATTTAAATAAGGATAAAATAAAATATATGTGATAAAAAAGTATTATGAAGTGACATTCAGTTCTTGATCCATTCGTTGCAAAGGTTAAATTGAATTGATCGCTGAGGAATGCTATAATTCAAAGCATTCCCGGAGGAGGTCCTCCACCACTATGTATAGTATTCTGATCCTTCTCCAATCCCATTTGCACATTCAAAGTCCTGTCCAAAAGTCTGCCCAGCCCAAAGAAATTCCCATTTTCTTTGTTCGTGCTGCGTATAGACTATATAACACCTTATAGATTGGTTACAATTCATGAATTTTTCTACGGATAAGTTTGTGGTGCTAAGGAAATATTAGGTCTGGCTGGACATTCCCGAAAATCCGGAGCAACGCCGGGTAGCATGGACTAGTATGTATATAATTATGTTTTATATCAACTATGTCATATCAATAAAATATGTTTGATAAAGCCAAGCCACATTTAAATCCTAAAAGCCTTACTGTCTACAAGATAGGCATCAAATATTTGAAATATTTTTATATGATTAAAAGCATAGAAGAAGAAGAAGTAGGAGTAACAGGAGCAGGGGTGGCGGGAGGATTTGGTATGTTAAAAGACTTCCTCAATCCTAATCTCTAAATTACAATCCGAGCAAGATAAAAATATTTTTACATTACATACTTATTGTTGTCTGTCCCTCGTCCCCCTCCTCATTAATGGACATCAAAAGGGGGGAAAGGCTAAGTATTGGAGGGGATGAATATATAAGCATGTATAAGATTAGGTTTGCCCAGAAGGCAAAGAGGCCTATAGGAGGAATCCCCTATCATAATATTATGATTATGATCATTAGAAGGCGCAAGGAGACAAATGTCAACCTAATGGATTTTTAAAAGAGGTAACCTTCAACTCATTTAACAATATGAAAAAACAGTTCAAAACAACTGAGCACTGATTATGACGTTGAACGGATCTTACAACTTTGTGGTTCTTGTATTATTTCCTTTTTTGTCTTTATGGTTGGATTGAGAAGCATTGACGTGAATTGGTCTCTTTATCCACGATCCTTTACCAAGATGCCCATTCAGACCTTGGGTCCACAAAATGTCCATCTCAACGATTCATCATGCCTTGGCGACTCTATCAGCGTTGCACTGGTACTCAATTTGACGAGCTAGATGGACTCCAAAATTAACTTATGGCGCACGTCAAATGTGAGACCCATGCAAGGGGCTTATAACTGATGAATTCCGTGTTGGCAAAGAGGAAATATAATCGAGGCCATCTCGTGCCTGAGAGGTTTGGAGGAGATTGTTCAGCAACAAAGGAGGAATTCTTCAAGATGCTGAATATGAGATGTAGTTAGAATTATTGTTATATTTCCTAAAATCACTTTAATTTATTATTAGAATCGAAGCGTCGCTACACAGCTCCCTTAGTTTTGGAGAACATATACGGGGGCCCATAATATACAGCGATGGATAGACTGCATATGATGGGATCCGACAATTGTCGGGCCCATCCTCGTTATCTCCAATACGTCATGAACCATACATTAAACTTCGTGGATCTCTAGACGGGTGCACACACTAATGATGTAGAGTGCTTTAGGAAAAACGCGAAGTGGAGGTTTCTGTCGAAGGCCGTCGTTCCCGATTCTATGCTCTCTAGCCACTTCGATTAGTTTCTATGGAGGGAGGGAGAGAGGGATGGGGAAGGAAGTCCACAACAATATTTTAATAGACATTTTGGAATTTTCATACTTTTTTATGTAGTTATTTATCTAATGGAAAAAGGGTTGTTTTTGTGTAGTAATTGATAGCCCAAGTGCAACAGGATTTCAGACATTCACAGCCGATAAATAGGATTTAGTAAAGAACGAAGCTGATTTATAGATCATGTGCATTACATAAATTAGTTGTTCCAATGTCCATGTCTGAGCGGAGAAAAAAAAAACAATTATGATAAGTCCTAAGGTGCTCTGTTTGATTGATTAATTGCATTGATAAGTAATGTTTACTTGCATACAGTAGAACCCATTGCAATCTTTAAAAAATCTATAACAATGCCCCACAGCCTATATCAAATATACTCATATGAATGGTAATCTTGATAGAGCCCACAATGTGTCGTTTTAAAATGAGTTTTAACTTGCATAAGACACTTTGAGCCTTGATTTGCTTTTTTTGCCATGTGGTGCATGTAGGTCTAACTTATGATTGCCTTCATTCAGATGTCATCTTTTTCGAAGCATGTTCATGGCATGCAGTATCTAGGAAAGACCTCGAAATGCATAATTGTTTTAGTCGAAAGTACACTCATTAAGCAACTGATGCCTGATAATTACAAGGGATAAAGTTATCATATAAACATATGTGACCTTTTTCTTGTAGTGTTCAAGAATTATCTCAGCAATATCATATAAATACATTATTTTTTGTTCGTATGACAGTAAATCTAGGAAAAATGTAAAAAAAATTGATATAAATACCACTTAAATCAACAGAGTGTTACGGACAAAACGCATATGATTATTTAGATATCTGGTGGAATCGAACACTGTAAGTATTGTTTTTTTTTGTCTATATTATAATATAGATGCATTTGAGTGGATATGAATAAGTATTATAGCACTAAAATTATCCAATCAGACGTGGGATTTTTTGATTGAGCTGGGTCAATATTGACTATCCTGTATTGGGAGACGAACTTAAACTGAGCTAACGCGATCCCTATCGTTTATCTTTTTGCCAATATAAATATAATTATTAAAAAAACTATTGATGTGATCATAAAGTGGTTTGTGCTGTGATGAATGGACTAGCTATATTACCGGAAATGTGAAAACATATATATTAAGCCAAATCATTTTTATGAAGATATTTTGAGGCTCTCATTTTTTTAAAATGAAATCGATAGTCTTTTTGTTTGTTTGTCAAGCTTCTAGATAGTCCCCACCACATCATAATTAAATCCACCATCAGCAATTGATAATAGTCTTGTGGATAATATATTTTCAAAGAGTGTATTTAAGTGTAATAAAAGGTTTTTTAATAACATCATGTTTTTGATTTTCAAATACCGCAATTATATAAACCGTAGGTTTGAGTTAATTTTATATATATATAATTATAGATGTATATATATATACATATATCTATATAATATACAGGGCGTATACGTATAATCCGGAATAATTAAAACAAATTTTGAAATGTTGATAACATATTTATTTATCAATATTTTTCAACAATTTTTTGTTAAATGAAAGGCACACATATATAGATATTTATTTTTCAATATAGCCCCCATCAGCGACGACGACCATCTCGAAGCGGTGCCTGAAGCGGCCGCAGGTCTTGGAGACGACGTCCTTCTTCATATTGGCGAACTCCTCCACTATGGCGGCCCTGAGGGAGTCGAGAGTGTTGTGAGCTTGCTTGTTGGTCTTGTTCTCGACCATGCCCCAGAAGAAATAGTCGAGGGGGTTGCAGTCAGGGGAGCTGGGGGGCCACAAGTCCGGGCTCCAGTGGTAGGGGAGGTTCTCCAACAGCCACGCCTGGGTTTCCCTCGACTTGTGGGCGGAAGCGAACATCGCATGCCCTTTCTCCTCTTCCATGGCTAAATGTTAACTGATTTTCAATCTGTTTTTTGGGAGCAGATAGATAAGATGCAAGCGCAGTAACGTACATATGTGCGTTGCATTATCTCAAAAAACAAGACAACATAACTGATCAAAGTTAGTCCGGATTATACGTGTACTCCCTGTATTTGTAAGGAAAGTCAAAAATACACTTACAGTTTGATGTGTTCTTGTGTAATTTATTCTGAAATTAATATGAACTTTATACTTTACATAATGCTTGCTTTTGTTTCAATTTTTTACAACAGCCAGGCCTCCTAACGAAGATCATTGAATTATGTTTATTAAAAAATAATTTTGTTCGATCATAAGTCATGTTACGGCGTTGTGTTTACTTACAAGCAACAATGCATTGCTAGCTTCAATACTTTGATTACGAATACTGCATAAATAAAAACGCACCTTAAGAATTAATAAGTGAGAATAATTTATGAGGACTTTGTATTTATCTAATCCTTTCGGCCACAAATTTCTTAAAAGATCACATAAATGTATTTATTGTTTATTATCATGGAGTGTGCTGATTGGTATGCTGAAAAATATCTTAAATCATATTTTTTTTAAATGAAGAGATATATATTTCCAATGCTGTGTTCAGATATGAAAACTTATCTAGGAAAGCGGGGCTTACTTAATAAAATACTTTAATTATATTATTAAATAGCAATGATCAATATCAAAAGGATTCAAATAATCTTTCATCAATTGACTGGAAAACAATATTTAGCCGGTATTTAACTATTTTCATAATAAAATGCATAAAAGTTTTTAGGTGTTGCATTTTCAATATATACAGAATATTAATATTAACTTTGGAATTTACCAAATATGTAAATATATGAGAAATTTTCACATGATGTAGCTTTACATTTCTTGGAATAATTAAACATGTCCTATTGTGAGCTGATAAATCTTTCCTTGTGTCCTCCTTACAAGAAGTGTACATAATAACGTTTAGAGATAAAAGCCTGGTCATTTAGTAGCTGAGAAGATTACTTTTAATTGCCGACAATAATTATAAAAATATTTTAATATCTTAGTGTGTAAGGGTCGTCAAACAAGCCTTCATATGGCTATTAAGCAAGGTATAATATGAATTTAATGTATTCTTAAATTACCATGAGAAAAATACGTGTAATGGCTCCGAAGATTGTTTCATTATTGAATAATTCATCATTTTTTTGAATGAGGTGATTAAGATTAAGGTAATGCTTAAAGTGTTATGTAGCAGAGTGTATTTGTATGTTTTTCTATTGTGACGGAATACAGATCAAAATGTATCTTATTTAAGATATTTTTTTACTCGAACTATCAACAAATATATATTACATATTGGACAGGATAAGAATAGTCCAACCTATGCTCTCGCACTGTCATAAAAGTGTAAAGTTAACTCATGCATCTATTCATTTCCCGCCAACCCCAAACTCCATTACCTTTGCCTCACACATAACAGGAATGGGATATGTTAAACACACATATCAAATCATGAAATCACCTCTTTATATATATATATATATTCCATTAAGAATGCGTAACCATGGATTCCGCATATTCATTAGGAATATCGAGAAAATTATATACGATGAAGAGGCCAAACCCATTCTCAATGAGTTTTCAGGTGTCACTAGACATAGCTATGACATATTTGGTTGTCAAATCAAGTGTCTCTGGTCCTTTGGGACAATGTGCTGCAATTATAACAGCTTAGGGTTACAAATGTACTTCCAAGTGAACATTGGGTTTTGAGTATTACAAGTATCTAATTTGGGGGTTTCAAAATAAACGTCTTATTTTGGTCCTTGAGTTCTTAAACATGTCAACACTGTGGTTTATAAAGGTATCAATCCATCCACCAGGGGCCTTGTTACGTGTAGTCCCTCATTACGTGTTTTTACTGTGTAACTTATATTTGAATGAAGGGTTTTTTGCACAATAAGGACAACATATATTTGTTATTTGTGTGCTTTAAACATGAACTTTTGTTACAATACTTAAAACATAGAAATATGTATTTACATGGGCCAGATTAAATCTAAATTATTGTATTTTGAACAAATATACACCATATACCTTATAAAAATATCATTTTGTTTATTTCAAAACTTATATTTATGTAATAAAATTATTTATAATATATATATATCGTATATAATTTCCATGTCAATTATTTCAATGATAATAGAAAAATCATATTAGGCTGTTTTGTAATTTTATTACATAGTTATTTTTCATTTACTCTATAAATTACATTATAAAAGAAAAAATAAGACTTTGTAATTCCAGCCCTATTTAATAAAGGTTTGTTATCATTTTAGTATGAACATATGCATTCAGCTGGTTTTTAGGAAGTTTATCTCATTGGTGTGTTAATATTATAAAAATTAGTGAGAAGAAACTATTTCATCCTTATCTTTAGTCAAATTGTTTAATTTTATATAACAATCCTTAATTTTCTAAGCATCACCAGATGACAATTAAGACATCCCTATCTCATGGATCTACGAACTACCCAGCAAGGGTTTTTTGAAATGGGATATTATGTAATCAAAGGGTTAATAAATCATACTTCCAACACTCGTTGCTTCTTAATTCAAAAAACCTTTGTGTACTCAAAGAGAGACTTAGCCATTAGACAACAAAGGTATCTTAATTAAGGATTAAGCTTATATATATACATTTATAAGTCGGAGACTTCTTTAGTTATAGGACGAAGTAGGAAAGAAATGAAAAAAATATAACCTCCTTGAACCTAGAATGTATGGCTACTAAGGACATAGGAGGCAAACTGACAACAGAATAAACCTTATATATAAATATCTATATATATATAAATTATTTCTGTCAAACATATTTTAGTGTCAAATCCTTGTGACTAATGATATAATTTATCTTTTGTTTAATTTTACAGGTTCTTGTTATATATGTACAAAATAAACTAAAATATAACTTTTGAAGCAGTGATTTTTTGGCCATTTTCCATAAATATGACTATTTAAAAATTTGATATCTCCTTTCATTTTGTACATAAAAAACAAAATAATAATTTGGAATCCTTGAGATCCTCCTTCATTTTGCTCCAAAATATTTTATAATAGCATTTATATTGAGGGCATGAGAGGGATCGAATGGCGAAAAAACAACGATACATAAGTTTACCACATAACTTTTGGGGGCATATATATATATATTCTTTTTGTTACGTGCTATTGGTCATCCAATTTCATATTCAGACTTCTAAATTACAAATTGATGAACTAATTTGTTATATAATTTATATAAACTATTCAAATGATGTCATCAAGGACGGGGAGTGGAAGGTGAGGTGCTGACGTCATCACTCACGCATGGACTCTACATTGAGGGTTCCTAATATTGATCCATTAAATCTAAGTGATGGCCTCAACGCATATCTCTGTATGTCATCCATGAATTACGTTGACATGACTTTTGCCTGCATTATTAAAAGTACAAGGAGATAAACATAGCATTCTGTGATTAGGGATTCATAAACAACTACTTATAGTATTCTTATTCAAAAGAATCCTAGTTCTAGGATCAGCTTTTCATCTTACCCTTGTTTGGAAACTACAGGAAACTGTATATGTACGTACGTACTTATATTGGTATTTTAATAGAGGAATAAATTCCTTCATACTTGGATTTAAGAGCAATTAATTATAAGTAATAACTCCTTTTAAAGGACCGTAAAGGAAGGGGGAAAAATGTTCTGAAGCAAAACTCCAAGGCATCATCGTTAAATGATAAATCAATCAATGTATTTGATTAAATAGAATGCATTAGAGATCTCGGCGTCAACAGTTGAGAGGAATAAATAGTTTCTTAGAATATCCGATAGGGAGATCCGACAATCGTGAGAGAAAGAGAAAAACATTAATATATTGGCTAGGGGTATCATGATTAATATTCTGCATCAATAGAAAGAAGAAATAAGTATGATGTGATTTTAACTTGAAAAAAGGCTTGTAAATGTGAAAAAATTATTTTTTAACGACAGCTTGAATGGAAGATTTGAGGGAATTCACATTATTGCAACAATACTGATAGAAAAATCGGAAGAGTGTGTAATCCTTTATTTAATTTAAATAATCAGCTATTTGCTGGTCCGTTTTAGCTATAATAATATAAAATATAAAAAACAAATCATTCCTGTGTATACACATATGTATATACAAACATTAAAAACACGTATAAAATTAAAAATACTAAAATAAATTAATCCCCCTAAATTGGGGTACTGCGGCCAATGGTCCTGGCTACGTCCCTTGCCACAGCTAGTGTCCTGGCCGACCTCAGGGACTCAAAACTGTTCCACACAGACACTGCGTGGGACGCAAATGTGTCTGTGCCGCCCCTTAAAGGACACGCCACCGAAGTCGTAGGCCTCGTCGGTCTCTTTGGGGTTGGGAAGACGAGATCGCCAATGGGGTTTCTGGCACCACATCCCCCATCGTTGGAGTGGAAGCACTTCCAGGTCTCTACTGCCAGAGCCATGACGGTTATCTCGTTGAGGGAGGGATTTTTGCACTCCTAAGGAGATCCTCGATCCGAATGTGGTCCCGTCTCCTGCAACCGACGATGCTCCTTGCCACGTCATTGATGGCGACCTGGACGGCCCTGTGTGCGGCATCCGGCTCCTTATTCTTATCATCAAACCTAGGTGTCGTCTCGACCGCGGCTGCATACGAGAGTTTACCAACCATAAGCCCCCTGGCCAGTTGCCGAAGGTATTTTCCTCTCGGAATATGAACGGCCAACCTTGAAATGAGTGCTGCCGTTGTTTTGCTGCCTTTACCACGTAGGCATTGTGGGGTGCGGTGGTGAAGTCTGAGTCGAACTTGACCCCAAGGAACTCAATCTCATCGGATGGGTGCAACTCGACGCCCCCAACCCTGATGGTGAAGGCTGAAGTGTCTTTCTTCTTGGCTTTTCCCCCAATCATGAATTGGGTCTTGGCGGCGTTAAGGACGAGACCATTCCCCCCTGTATATTTAGAGAAGGCATCCGCCTTCGTCTCTAACAAGAGCCCAACTTCCTCAAGGGAATCACCGACAGCCCATAGGAAGAAATTGTCCGCGTAACTGCTATTTTCCTCGTCTCCAATGCCAACGCAGGAGGTGACGTCCGCAACCAGGACAAGGTAGAGGATCGGACCTAGGATGGAACCTTGCCTCACACCATACTTAACGTTCAGGAAGTCGGACTCGGCGCCATTCTACGCCACACGCTGTGATCCGCCAGAGAGGTAAGACTTGAACCACTCCAGTTGCATGCCCTCGATGAATAAATGATAAATCAATCAATATGTTTGATTAAATAGAATGCATTAGAGATCTCGGTGTCAACAGTTGAGAGGAATAAATAGTTTCTTAGAATATCCGATAGGGAGATCCGACAATCTTGAGAGGAAGAGAAAAACATTAATATATTGGCTAGGGGGTATCAAGATTAATTATTCAGCATCAATAGAAAGAAGGAAAGAAGTATAATGTGATTTTAACTTGAAAAAAGGCTTGTAAATGTGAAAAATTATTTTTTAACGACAGCTTGAATGGAAGATTTGAGGGAATTCACATTATTGCAACAATACTGATAGAACAATCGGAAGAGTGTTGGACAAATAGACGTATAATGCTTTTGACAAACGCTATGACGACCTATTTATATATTCTGTTTGTATTAAAACAATATTATTTCATAGTACTTCATTTATCTCAATAAATTCCTAATAATTTCCAATGTAAGTTTCTTTAACTAATTAAGAAAGTATTATTAACCTTCCCTGAGGTACAATATGGGGTAGCTACCGTAGCACCATAGCTTGCACACCACTGATCAAATCGATGTCAAATTATGAGAATTTGTATAAAAGGCATTTATTGTGTTATGTAATAGTTGAAGGCTTGATCGAGCATGAAATTAAACTAAAAAGTTAGCCTTATAACTATTTGAAATTGAGAGCAAATAAGAGGGAGACAATGATTATTTGGAATCAATGTTTCGTCATATTATTTTTGCATCTGGCTCTTAGTCGGTTGTCCTTATAACCATTTTGCGTATTGTGAAAACTCGTGTGATGCAATGGGCTCATGTAAGCCTACAAACAGTATTTTGATACATCAAACCAATTTCTTTTGTTTTAGGTATTGAAAACTATCGTTTTCTTTATAGTATTCGTACTTTATTAATATATATATATATATATATATATATATATAATATATATATATATATTCAGAGAAATACACATAATATAATTTATAAATAAACACCATAGTATGTAAAATACCTTTTGGAACGTGTCAAAGGCATAAATATTGCCCAAACACCTACTAATAGGGTTAAAAATATAATTTTATAATGAAAAACGTTCCCAAAATACTATTTTGTTTAGCTTAATTCTAAAAAATAGGACGAGCTACATAAACCCAAAAAAAAAATCCTCAACGCTAAAAAAATATCAATGCGTCAATAAATATATTTCTTCTGCGATTAAGCAAGTGAGATACCAAACCACTTCGAATGCTCCCAAGTTTCACACATGTGGATTATCTATATTATTTTTTTTTAACAAAATTTCAAATATGTCCACATCAAAAGCATATAAATTGATAACAACAAAAATCCAATTTGAAATATACAAAGTTATATAAAATAATTACGATTTTACAAGAATAGTTGATAATGTTTTTAGAAGAGTTTATTTTTAGAAAAAATGAAAGTTTTGTCATTTTAATATATTTGTTATATAAGTTGAAATAAATGGAAATGGAATGCGAAAGTTCAGTGTGGTGAGACGTGTTCAACTCTCAATGTTGAGAGCGCAGGTTCGACTTCCGAGAGTGGAAAGTCAATTTGTTTCAACCTCATTGATAAGAATCTAGGTTTGATAAACTAACTTTAACACTCTAATTCTTATTTGTTTGCACACGAATCCACAAAATAGCCCAAAAATGGTATTGTACGTTGTACAAAAAAAATCTAATCAGATTATCTTTCAGTTTTATCGTTTATAGGAACCTCTGTCGTCGAAGCCAAATATTCAATTGCCAATATGTTATACATCCATGCACCTAAACGTCAAACAAATGTTTCTGTGTTTTCTTCAACAGATGTGCGGCATTTAATAATTACCTCCGCCGAAGGAGGTATTGTTTTCACAGGTGTTGGTTTGTTTGTTGGTTTGTCAGCAGGATAACTCAAAAAGTACTGAACGGATTCGAATGAAATTTGTGGAGTTGTTGGAAATGCCAAAAGGAACAAGTGATTAATTTTGGCATCTCTGAGTGCAGAATTAAGATGCAAAATGAGCTAAATACTAATAAATATTTCAAGTTAGCCTACTCTGCCAATAGATGTCGCTGTGCTGTGAAATCGGGTGCCGGGAGCGTCTTCCTCTCGGAATTTTCGTCGAGGGGAACCCTCCCCCGTCCCTCTACGCCGCCCCAGTCGTGAAAAATCCGCCTCGGAAGGTTCATAAGGAGCCCGTGACGGCGGAGGTTTGCACTCTCTGAGTGTATATATGCCTCTAGTTTTATTATTATTACATGTATTAAAATAATCAAATAAAATTTTTATATAAAAAATAATAATTTTCTTATTTGAAATTAATTGTCGATAGATACATTTCAAAGTCTGTAAAAAAACTCAATGAAATGAATCTATAGTTCAAAATATAAATAAATATTAGATTCTTTATTTACTCACCAGATGACTAGACCAATCCTGGCTCCTCTCCAGAAGGAATATAGGGACTCCTCGTTCACTCACCGGATAGCTAGGATCTTTCAAATCAAGGATCGATGAAGAATCACTCAATTCCTTCAGAAGAGGGAGAATGATGGGACTAGTCCACTGATAACTAATTATCCAATTAATAACTGGATACTCAACTGAGAAGAAAACCTCGATCAACTTGAAGGCGTCAGTAATGTAGTTAAAATGGCTGCCACGTAAGGTGATGGAGGTAAACAATGATCACCATTGTAATGGAATTCAAGGAAATAGAAGATAAATAAATACCATTGACATAAGGCTATGTTGATGCTCTACCTAAAAAGCTTTAATATTTAATTCATAAGCCATAGCATCACTGGTGTTTTTTTGTTGCAATTTTTCCTATTTATCTCCTTCATAGGTCTTGGTATTTAGACAATAATAAGTATTCATTACCTCCGCCGAAGGAGGTATTGTTTTCACTGGCGTTGGTTTGTTGGTTGGTTTGTTTGTCAGCAGGATAACTCAAAAAGTACGGAACGGATTCGGATGAAACTTTATGGAGTTGTTGCAAATGCCAAAAGAACCAAGTAATTAAATTTTGGCATCTCTGAGTGCATAATTAAGATGCAAAATGAGCTAAATACTAATAAATATTTCAAGTTAGCCTACTCTGCCAATAGATGTCGCTGTGCTGTGAAATTTCCGTCGAGGGGAACCCTCCCCCGTCCCTCTACGCCGCCCCAGTCGTGAAAAATCCGCCTTGGAAGGCTCATAAGGACCCCGTGACGGCGGAGGTTTGCACTCTCTGAGTGTATATATGCCTCTAGTTTCTTATCTTCTTTATTTCATCAGTTGCTTAATTCGACCAAGGAATACTAAAAACACCATGGAAGGTTGACTCTTTACATAAGAAATATGTAATCCCTTTCAGAAGTTATTTATTCTTTAGTGAATCGGTGTGTATTTAAACATCAATTATTTTTCTAGAAATTGATCTCAATTAAGTGTATATTGTCACAGATTATTTGAAGTTTTATAATTAATATTTTAATTTTGTGAGAATATAAAACACTAAAATAGAAAAAATATAATGTATACATTCACATACATAATAAATCAGTTGAATTTATACAGGGTGCGGCAACATAACTTCCTTTTTTCAGAAGGCAATAAAACAAGATGTATAAATCAAAAAGGTTTAATTTTGTTTCATGATTTTAGTACATATTTAAAGTTTTGTTTCACATAGTTTTGAAAATCATATCAGATAGGTGACGTCCCCCATTGTCCATACACTGTATATACCGATTTCGGGTGTTTGCCATGACCCTCACCAGCGTATCAGCGGGTATATTAGTAATGTCTTCTTTGCGTGGATAATCCATGATCCCATATCGTGGATTACTAGGTGCAAAACATTATATGAGGAAAGGTCAGTAAGATTTGGGTATAAGATTTGGATGATGTGTAGCTCCGATGGATATCCATAGAATTTCGATATTTAATCCGGAAAATACAAAACCAGGAAGACAATTACAGTGTATATTTCTGAAATGGGTGGGGTAAATATTTGCAACTATCTGTTATAATCATATACATCCTCAAAACGGTGGTGGAATCTTTTTATTCTTCCACTCAATTTGTCGGTTGTGAGAGTATTTAAGTGTTATTCGTTGGTCAACAAAAACGATAAAACGAGCCATCGACAATTTAGGAGGGATATTGACTCTGATACAACGTCAAAGTGATCGAGTGCCTCTTGAAAGACGTACTTCAAAGTCCACCAGTTATAAGACTTGACAGAATAAATATTTTTTTGTAATGTACTCAAGAAAGGTCTGGGTTATATCAGAAAAATACTATAATTCAATGTACAAAGTGTATTAAAAGATTGCACAAGGCATGTAGTCCTATTTATTACAGTAATTAAAAGTTCCATGGTTGATGCAAAATGTTTAAAAAAAAAATATATATATATAAAGGAAATAAAGAACAATATTGAAATGTACAAAATTGTAGTACTAGAAGCGCCAACGTTCCCAAAATGGGAACGTACCAAAAACATGACTTAGAATTTAGTCAGCTAAATTTCGTTTGGGGTACATTCAAATAAGGTTAAAAGATGATTATATTTCAAATTTGAAGAAAATCGGATAACAATTCACGGAGCCGAGTTTAAAGGGTTAAATAGATTCCTTCGAAAAAATACCCGATTATTGTATGCCTCTGATTTTCTTAAATTGACCATCAGTTTTCGGGCATTTGGTCCATCGATAAGCAAGTATTTTTATGCCCCAACATAGATTTGTTATGTTCCTTCATTGTTAATTAAGATTTTTATATTTTTTAAAGGAGGGCGGCGGTACTATAATAATAATAATAATTAGTTAGCATTAATGATTCGAATGCTCAAAGATATGAAGGCTACTCCGACCTGGATAATTACTTCCTTCGCTCATTTAAATCTTAATTAAAACGATTAAATATATTGTTTCATTTTGCTCCGTAGCCTTAATTATAATATTTTGTTATTGCTACCCAGTATTAAATAACGCTTAGAAACAACAATAAGAAGAATTATTAAAATAACATATCTATATGTAATGAGAAAAATGGATTTAGGCATTTTGATATGATTTTGGGGGGTATTTGGTTTTTTAGTTAGTTATGTTATAAGGGCCTATGTTTATTAATCATTTAATGTATTTGTTATCGCCTGGCCTTTTCTGCAAACAATGTTCTTATATTTGGGAGACCTTGAATATTTATTCCTTAGTATATTATAACCTGAGTTGTTAAATGTTATGGAATAATACTGTTTTTAATCTGTATGTACAATTTTTTTTTGATAGGATGACCCAAATATTTAAAAATTATTTATTGATAAATGGAAGGTTGACATTTAGTGCTTAATTGGGTGTGAGAGCTACGTCACAACGCTAGGTGTCTCTACTACACAAGGCTTTGAAAAAGGTAAACAAACCTCCTTCTCTAATGAGTATTTTTTAGATAACATACATAGAACTACTTAAAGATAGCTTTTATTAGATTAAAAATTATATTGTGTTGTAGCTGACTGCTCCAATAAAGGGGGATTCCAACCCTCCGAAGGACTTTGATTGAAATGATGAATTGTGAAAAAGACATTCGCTGCACATGTAACTTGTAAATAAGCTTTGGAAGCCTTTGTCTGCATCATTTTCAATATCGCAACCCTTTCGTTTCAACCGCTATAGGCAATTTTTAGTATTGGCATTAAGCATCGACGATTTGTTGTTGAAATGATCATTCATATTTAATGATTGATACCATAAATAAAAAATGTTAAATTTATAATCAGCTCATTGAAGATGTCTTATTCCTCACATAATCATAAGTGATTGGAGTGGTAATAGAGTTAGTGAGACGACTATTTTAGAATACTATTATTTCCCAGGTTTAAACTTTGGGTCCTTTTTTCTCACCTTTGGCATCCCGACTCACTCCAGATAATAAGATGATTTTCGGTGGGCCACCAAATCATTCACAGTCATTTTATATTATGGTCTGTCATTTTATATTATGGTTTGTCATTTATATTATGGTTTTATCTTTGGACAGTAATTTTGAATAATAATGTTCATTTTAAATATAACTGTCTTCATATTGTGTTTTTAATCTCCTACTTTCTAGTGTATTGTTATTTTTTTACACTCTATGGATTTGTAGCTAATAAATAAACATTTTAACCAAAAAAATCATTCACAAACGATATAAATACATAAAATTAAGCAGTGTCCAACAGGATGTCGCTAGACACCAAGGGATTCTTTAACTCCAAAAAACACTTAGTGAATTAATTCAGAATCAAATACGGCGGAGGGGTGTATCAAACGTTGAATTATGGAGTCCCAACTTTAAAAGGTTGAGAAGCACTGCTCTAGATGAAAAAAGGTGTTTTTTGTCCTTTTGCCTTGATAGAGAAAGGTTGAAATGGGGGCTTTTGAGAAGAAATTCCTTCAAGTTACGTCCTAAAGCAGTGGTGCCATGGTGGCGGCCCGCGGGCCGGAACCGGCCCGAATGGTCATCTCATTTGGCCCGTTACGTTAGTGGTTTAGAAGTGTTTTTATAAATAAATAATATTATGATACAATATCAACAAATTAAATCTACTTTTGTTTAGTGTTGCAAGGCCAAAAATGTACCGGTAATTTGGCCCCCCGAGGTCCCACTTGAAAACAGTCCGGTCCCCTGACCGATTTCACCCTGGCATCCCTGTCCTAAAGTATTTGGAAACACATGAAACCCCCTATCAATTAAATGTTATCATTTGTAGCGTTCTCATCTCTCATGTATTAACTTCCTGAACCTCTTCTATGAACAATCCTGGAAGAAAAGTATTGTTTATACCAAGGATATATGCTAATAAGTTTTATGGATCTTTTACGACCTACATTTTATTTTGTATTTGATTGTATGTATATATCCTTAGTATATAGGTACATATAAATAAAAGCATTTAGTAATGTCTGTTCTATTTTTAAAAAACCCTGTAAGGACAATGAAAGTGCTTGTTAAATTGCAAAAGATCTTAATGCGGAACTGTTTCGACTCATTTAGAAAGGGAAAAAGTTTGTTCGTGACATCAATTATTGTATTTCATATATTAAATATCTATGCATATAATCAATGATATTCTCTTTTGGCATTGTAATATTTTATCAAACAATGAGCGAGTTCTCTTGATTACTTATTATAACGTAAGAAACAAGAAATGCAAATTGTATACTTTATGATATGCAGGTATGGCGTTAGGCCTATGACAGGTGTCAAAATGCTATGTTGTTGTACACCTTCCAATGGAACAGAAATTGTTTTTTTTATCCTTCTTGTGTGGTCCACTTTGCTTGCTAACCGGAGTTCTTTGGATTTTATTGTAATAAAATAAATATTTTTATTATGTTGTTATGAACAAAATGCATGCTTTTAGGAAATGTTTTTATTATCCACTGAATACGATAGTATCTTTATAGGTAGATTTGTAAAAAAAATACCAATACTTATAATAGACAACATACTATCGTATACCTTTTTGTCTCTCTCTACAAACTACCGACATTGATACTAATTTTAGGTGAACTTATTTATAAACTTTAGTATCTACTCACCAAATAGCAATGAACCCAATTGACCTCATTTCTACCTTCCCTGACTCCTGCCTTGGCCTCTCCACCATCAAAGGATGAAGAAAAGACTTCGATATGGTAGTTTTGCTCTGGAGAAGAATACATCATCAGGAAAACACCGTAGACGATCTCCGTTGTGAAGCGCCTGATCGAGGATAATCCCTGGATGACCACTCGACAGGTTGCCCACCGAGATTCTTCTATCTTCTATTCTTCTGTGTGTGTGTGTGTGTGTGTGTATGATGAATAAAAACTTTTGGCAAAAAACACCAAAACTCCCCTTTTCTTCATAGTACATAATTAGGGGAAAATAGCATTGCTATTAGGCTTAATTTCAATGTCTAGTACATGAAACTCATAATAAGACCGAGGTCGTGATGTGGATAATCATAAGGCTAAAAATGCAAATCATATATTTTTTATCATATGCATCTAAGCATAAAATTAAATAAAAGGAACTAAAAAACAAAATATGAAATACATGCAAACAAAATAACTGAATCTTTTGCAATCCGTTTGGGGAGGAAATTAAACACTCTAACATTTTTTGAAATGAATGGTTCATAACTAAACTTTTGAAAAGCAAGTATTTTTATAAGACTTTAGTTATGAATTCACCTATTTCAACAAAATTTAAATTCATCAAAGCATAACCAGAGCGGATTAATGCAGTAGATTTTCTAGACTGCAGCCTAAGGCCCCTCGTGTGGAGGGCTTCTTTGTTTTAAGTACACTTAAAGGGTAACACTCAAGGTAAGTTAAAAGTAAGTTGGAACGCTTTTAACCAATGAAAGTATAAAACATACACCGCCACGCAACCTACCTCATGAGCATGACGTCACATATGGCAAAAGAGTGTCTATTTTATAAGTAAAACATGTTAAACATCATAGAATTTAGCCTTTAATTAGATCATAGAGGAATTAATTATCACAATTCTATTAGAAAATAGAAAAATATTACATTTTGTGAATACTCATAAATTTTTGATGATATAAAGTTGCTGAAATTATCCAAAATATTTTATAAAAAGCAAACTCTTCAACAGAGTTGGTCGAATATTACTTTGAAGTAGTAAGTAATATACTACTTTTTACTGCGTAGTAATATCTTTTTTCAATATTAGTTATTACTTCACAAAAGTCATATACTACTTTGAGTAATATACTACTTTTTTGAGCATTCCGAAACAATAAGTGAGGCAATTCAAAAGGATTTGTAAAAATCCTCACCAAACCTAGTTGCATTTTATAATAATCCTATATGATATTATAATTTTATAAAGTGAGCACTGGCTCAAACATGATAAAGTGGGTGAATTCAAGTCTAAAAAAATGACTTCTTACATTATGAGAGGCATAGTTTCAATTATTCAACCCAAGCCCTGGGTCCCGCCTGCTGAATAAGCTTTGATTTAGGGTTGAAACCCACCGCCAACTCTGGCAAGGTATAAGAGGAGTCCTTACTTTCAATCTCATACACCCCAAGCCCTCGGGTCCCGCCTGCTGATATAGGCTTTTATTTAGGGTTGAAACCCACCGCCAACTCTGGCTAGGTATAAAAGGATTATTACTTTCAATCTCATACACCCCAAGCCCTCGGGTCCCGCCTGCCGTTATGGGCTTTTATTTAGGGTTGAAACCCACCGCCAACTCTCGTTAGGTATAAAAGGAGTCCTTACTTTCAACCTCATACACCAAGCCCTCGGGTCCCGCCTGTTGATATAGGCTTTTATTTAGGGTTAAAACCCACCACCAAACCTATTAAGGACCCTACTTTTTATTCAAATTCAGCCCAAGTCCTCGTGTCCACCCTGTCGACTTGTCTATTTTGGGTGTCGAAACCTACCGCCAACCTTTATTAGGAATGAGAGGGACCCTATTAATATTTGCAAATTTTTACCTAAGCCTGACTGGGGATAAAATATCCGTATTTATCACTCTCATTAATCCAAACCCAAAGTCCTCGCCTTTCTAAGGCAGGGGATTCCTTTAGGACCAAACCCAACGCAAACCCCTTTTGTGTAATGAGGTACCAAACAAAAAGAAAGTAGGTCTTAAGCCTGCAGGCCCGCCCACCGATTTAGGCTATTCTTTGGGTGCAAACTCTATGCCAACCTAGTAAAGGCATAAGTAGGACCCTAATTTTTAAGTATATATACCCAATCTGTCTGGTCCTGCATTTCATATTATTGTACTATTTTAAGAAGTTTGTTTTCATTTCATACTGCCCATGTCTTAATCATGGGCAGACATAGAAAGCAAGGGATATTTTGGGCGTGTGAAGGGAGAATGTGTGAATGGTGCATTGAGTTCAACCTCTTGTTATCACTATTCTCTTTCCTCCTTTGAGTTCCTACAGGTATACAGAACAGAAGCAAAAACAGAGATTCAAATAAAAAAATATAATACCCCCGTTCCGGCCAACTTGGCCTGCTTCATAAATGAAATAAATATTCTCAAGAGAGGAAAGAAAATAGTGATAACAAGAGCCTGGACTCAATTGCACCATTCACACATTCTCCCTTTCACACGCCCAAAATATCCCTTGCTTTTCTATGTCTGCTCATGGGGAAAAAATATTGGTAGTTCTCACAAGTCCTATGGCTTTACGGTGACATACAAGAGGAGAGGGGGAGGGTTTGGGATGTGTTGGGCTTGACTGTATGTGCCAAATCTGGATAACCAAAATCTGAAGGGCCTTTTGGAGTCTTATCGCATACTTGTTCTGAGGTTTTTATGTTTATATAGGCCTGTTTAGTCGATCATATTATATCCCGAGAGGGGATGGTCATTTTGGTCTACCTCATTGATAAGATCCTAGGTTCGATAGACTAATTTTAATGCTATAATGCTTATTTATATCCTATCGGATACAATTCTATCGAACCATATAGGCAAAAAAAGTAAGGAATTCCTTTTATTACCTAACGAGAGTTGGCGGGTGGGTTTAAACCCTAAATAAAGCCCATAACGGCAGGCGGGACCGAGGGCTTGGGGTATGAGATTGAAAGTAAGGACTCCTTTTATACCTAACGAGAGTGGCGTGGGTTTTAACCCTAAATAAAAGCCATAACCGCAGGCGGGACCCGAGGGCTTGGGTGTGTATGCGATTGAAAGTAAGGACTCCTTTTATACCTAGCCAGAGTTGGCGGTGGGTTTCAACCCTAAACAAATTCCCATAACGGCAGGCGGGACCCGAGGGCTTGGGGTGTATGAGATTGAAAGAAGGACTCCTCTTATACCTTCCAGAGTTGGTGGTGGGTTTCAACCCTAAATAAAAGCCTATATCAGCAGGCGGGACCCGAGGGCTTGGGGTGTATAATATTGTAATTAGGGTTCCTCTCATTCTAATTGGGATTGGTGGTGGGTTTCAATCCTAAAAGCCCCAATCGACATGCGGGCACGAAGGCTTTGAGGAACTTATTTTCTTTACGATAAAATACTCCATAAATAACGAAAAGGTTGTTCTGTGTGTTTGGGTCTAATGGAATCCCCTGTCTTAATATCAATATTGACGTGCATTTTTAATTTTATTAATAAGCAGTATTATGTCTATTGGGTGACGTCCATACATTCACAGATCATAAATTTTCATCCAAAATGCCTGTCGAATATTTTTTTCACGAAAGTAATATGTAACTAGGATATTACATATTAGTTATTACTTGAAAGTAATATCTAATATGTTTGTTCTTTCTAGTTATTGCGCAGTAATATCACAAAGTAATATATGA
>CP045894.1:1317883-1343049 GCA_013387185.1 Caligus rogercresseyi
ACCTCAATCCGTACATAAAAACGAAAAATAAAAGGCCAGAGCAAATTGTATGAGGTATTTTAAATGAAATTTGGAATACATACAAAAAGATCCACATATACATACAAAATACTTATTCTATAAAATTACGTTTGGCAGCCACGGCGGCTTAAACCTAGCCTCATGGGATTCAGGCCCTGGTAACGGTGGCGGATTCCGGTGAGCCATCACGTCCTTGATGGCCTCCACCAGGGAGGTTTTTGTTGTTGTGGGGCGTCTGGCATTTGTAGTCCTCTCCCCCTCAGACAAAGCCGTCCATTGGGTTGGGGCTGTTACTAAGGGGGCCACCAGGTCATAACTGTTGTTCTGTAGCCACAAATGCTCTTCCTGGAGATGTGGCAGGAGGTGTTGTCTTGAAATAGGGTAGAAGTATGTACTTCATAGCCCTAAGATTGATCCTGGAGTTGACTCTGAGGCCGGCTTCAGAGATGTGGCCAAAGACCATTACAGTTGGTAAGTCACGGCCTTTTACAGCCAATCAGGGATTATTTTTCCCGTTGTGAGCCTGGCATAAGTTTTTCTCATCATTGGATTTAGCGATCTTCTGTCTACGTATGCACGTTATATTTATTAAAATAAAGGCCTTATAAATAAACAATTTCGACATTTTTGTATGTAATTTGGACAAAACTGTGGTTATGGGAGGTCCCATTTATCCACTTTACTCATTTTTTGGTATTCCACTCAATATTTAAAGAGGTAAGGTCGTGATGTTATTTTAATACTCCCTCTATTATTCTAGGACTTAATTGAACTATGGTTAATCGTATGAAACAAAAGACAGCCAAAAATATTTCCATCCTAATTCTTCATCCAGCAAAGCTTCTTAGCGTTTTAAACATAGAATTAATTGTATTTACATTCTGTTATTAAAGGTAAAATTGAAATGTATTAGATATTTAAAACCATTAATGCATCAGATGTTTCAGGTCTTATAAGTCTCTGAGAATGTGTGGTATCGGAGATATATTTAAAAATATATTTAAAGATTAGAGTTTCTCTGTTTTTTTGTGAAAGATCTATAAAAAGATTAAAATGTTAGTAATAAATGAAGGAATATTGTAAGTTATAAGGACATACATGATTTTGCGTATTGTTTTACAAATATTCATATTTGTCTAAATGTTGATTTTTCAAGCCATAATAACTTTTTTTATTAAAAACCTAATATTTGTTAAGAGTTCCTCATTTTTAAAATAATATTTATTCATTAAAACAGTTGATATTTTAAAGCCCATTACACGATAGGTTGCTTATTTTGCATCCTTCCTTTATCAGTTTTTAACTATGCAATAATACAATGAGGATTTTTTTTAACCATGATTATAGATTACACAAAAACGCACCAGATTGATGCTGTGATCTTCATTTTGACATTTTTAATCTCATATTTATATTTACAATAACATATGTTTTTTTTATGTGCTCAGTTGGATTTTATTTTACGTGGGAGGAGTATTTTTTTTGTCTCACTTAGAAACCAGATGATGCATAGATGAACTCAAGATTTATTTTCTATTAGTTTCTCCTCAAATGTTTCATAACAAATATTGAATGTCTCCATATTTTCTAAAAAATAGGCCTTGTAGTAAAAAAACAGATTATTTATTGTCATTACGATGACTTTTTTTTTGGACTCGTCACCTCACTCAGTGGTAAACAAATAAATAATCCTCCTCCTATCAAATATCTTTGAGTAATGGATTTCACCCAAAGGAAAAAATATGAGCATTTCATTTTGTCATGCTGTCAGAAGGAGGAGACGAATGAATGTGATTAACGGTAAAAAATCTCCAACAACATAACGTAATGGTGCTCAAAACCTGCAGACCGCCCTTTAAAAGATGTCCTCATTTATCTTAAGAGAAACAATTGGTTTCTCTAGAGAATGATGACAACAATAAAATTATTATATTAATAAATTGTAAACATATGAAATAAAAGTTACATCGTAAGAAAAATCTACAAATATAAAAGACATCAAGTATCCGATATCATTGCAATGGCCAGTGGCCATATTAACCTAAAACGACATCAATTATTATGGGGAAATCACTGGACTCAACATGTAGACTTGTGGAGAAGATGAGGAAACGCCTTACCACTTGATTCACGATTGTGGCTGTACAATGCGGGAAATGACGGAATTGGCGGCGGCCGCTCAAGAAAGAAAACTATCGTTGGAGGACCAATTAATAAAAATATACAACATTTTATGTAAATATAAATTATTTATAATAAAGCTACTTGCTTGCTCTCTACGGCTGATACCAGATTAAGTTCTGGTGTGGTGGGGCATATCTAGGAGTTAAACAAACAAACAAAAGTTACATCACATATCTTTATGTGTGTTTATTTATGTAGCAGGTTGCACTCTATTATGGCCGTTTATTTATAGAAAGGAAATTTTTTCTCACCATTCTGAAAAAAGTGATAACGTTTAAAAAATAAAAAATACCTTTTTTGGCGGCAAAAATAAACAACGAACGATAGGAATTTTTGTTGTCCTTCGTCAAAAAATTTGTCAAAAAATGACTAACAATTAATAATGAACTTCAAATCAACAAGTCTGATATATATTATATATCTTTTGGAGAATGGTCATTCTTTTCAAATCTTTCTATTTGTCACGCTATTTTTTCTTAGCAAAAAATATTCAACAATAAATTCAAAGATCAAGTCACTACTCACCCATGGACCCTCTCCCATTTAAATATTTACACTTACTGTATATGTGATGTCCTTCCTTCATTCTTCGAACTAATCAATTTCCCATTAAGTATGCAAATGAGTTAAAGTAAAAAAGTGACGCAAAAAAAACTCCTCTAAAAACCTTTCGAAACATTTTAACGGTCATTGCTCAATGTCTAGATAAGTTTGTACGCCCATTGGAATTGCAAATTACCCAATTGCTTACTTTTATCCTTATTCCGACAATAAGTCCTCATAACTCCCAAACCTTTCTTTCAATGGACATGAATAATAGATTAGAAAAAAGCTTCTTCTCCTCCATATAATTTATGTTCTTTTATTGCAATTAACCCTCCGAGGTCAAGAGGGTCCATTTCAATTAAATATTAATAAATCATCAAAACAAGACATCTATTCATGGCTTGCGTCCATGTTTTTTTCAACATTTTAAAGAAGAGTATTCGTGTCAAATTATAGACTTAAATAGCGCTTGAACCATGACTCTTGCTACATTCTTCCTACAGACATGAATGAGGTCAGTAGAAACAAAACTATGACCATGACAATCTTATGTCATATATTTTATCTTTGATGGATGTTTTCTTTTTTAATAAATTTCAGGATTACGTGTTTACGAATATTAGTTTGTGCATGAACCATGAAGATGTCAAATACAATTTCTTCACCATCTTAATACATATAATATATAAATAAATATGTGAAAAGTGCAAAAAACTTATTCTTTCAATCATGTAAATATTATGAGGATCATATTTATTATTATAGAAAATCAATCTTTATCATGAATTAAATACATATATAATTGAAATATAAATGACATATTATTAAAATAACAAATTTTATTCAACCGATTTCGTTTCAATATTATGTCAAATAAACCATTGTTATTTAAAAAAAATGTCATTCATCCTTTTACTTAGCTTAAACATTTGTTACTTCTTTAAAAAAAATATCCGTCATGATGTATTTTTAGCATGATATCGTATCAATAATTAATCTCAATATATCAACACATAATTCTTTGCGTGAAAGGATGACTCTCTTTACATTGAAAGAATCATTTGGAACAGTTTCTTATGACTTTTTTTACAAATATCAATTTTGAATATGAGTCTTGTAAAGTATATAGTCAATATGTATGCAAATAATTACAAATAAATGATCAAAAAAATATTGTGGATGCTAAAAAACGTAAACACAACGTGCTGAAGGAATGCGTAACGTTTGTCACGATTTAACTAGGCTGAAGCAAAATGTATAAAATAATAGGTATTTATATTTAATGTTTTCATGTGGGTAAATGTCATACTACTTTTATTTTTACGTCAGCAAAAAGTCTATAGTAGCAATATATTTCAATGACGTAAGGGGAAGATACACATTATTAAATATAATTCTTATAACTTGCCCCGGCAAGTGAAAAGTCAGTCCTGTAAACGAAGGGAGTAAATAATTGACATCTTCGCTTATCTGATCTTAACTAATATGAAACTTCATAAAACAGAGTATATATATATATATATATATATATATATATATATATATATATATATATATATATATATATCTATATATATATATATATATATATATATATATATATATATATAAATAGTCTCTTCAGAGAAAGAAACGTCTGTCGTCCCCATCTGGTGACGTGTTTTATAAGAAAAGGAGAGATGGATAGATATAAGTAGAGAGACGGAGAGAGGGACAGAGATGAGCAAAAAGAAGGAGATAATCTGCTACAGCCCTCTTGGGAATATGGTCGTACCTTGTTTATCAATATACCTTGGGCTAAAGCAGCTTTTAGTCTCCAGAATGGTGGACTAAGATAATTGTAATATTATAAAAGGCTGTTATGTAGTAAATAAAATATTGATATATTTAATTCTAACAGATTTTTAAAAATTCATGTATGTGCGTAATAAGTATGTATGGTTTTTGTGTTTATTTGTTTATATCAATTACACATTTTTCAAATAACATATTATGTAAAAAATGCTTTCATTTCTATTAAAGTCTACAGCACCCCAATCTTCCAATCATCTTCATGAAATGAATTTAAAAATATTGCTACCATAACAATAATCATGTTATGCTCTGTAATCCAAATACAGTCATACCTGTGGTTAACGGCCACCTGTGTATAGCTGTCACTCGACCATAGTGACAACGTAAATTATATCAACAGAATTAAGAAAAATATAATAAAATCCTCTGTGATTCATGGCCACCTGCCTCTAACGATCAGGTTTTTTTTGGTTCCAATGATTGGCCGCAAAAGACAGGATTGACTGTACTTTGATTATATTTTTTGCTTATTTGCTCGACATCAATATTATTATTGTTAATTATAAAATAGAGGCATAAATACACTCAGAGAGTGCAAACCTCCGCCGTCACGGGGTCCTTATAAGCCTCCAAGGCGGATTTTCACGAATGGGGCGGCGTAGAGGGACGGAGGAGGGTTCCCCTGGACGGAAATTCCGAGAGAAAAACGCTCCCGGCACCCGATTTCACAGCACAACGACATCTATTGGCAGAGTAAGCTAACTTGAAATATTTATTAGTATTTAGGATGACAAACAAACCAACCAACCAACAAACTAAAAAACCAACCAAAAAACCCAACGCCAGTGAAAACAATACCTCCTTCGGCGGAGGTAATAAAGCCACCCCTCAGGGCAAAATGTAGCTTTAATATTCTTGCATAGGAATGTATCCTTACAACTGAAAAAGAACATTGCCAACTGACACGATAATGTTTATTGATGAGTTTGCATGAATTACTCATTTATAAATAAGACTTTAGTGAAGGTATAAAAATATATTTTCATATGGACTTCTAAGGATGAGTTTCATAAAGTGTCTTTCATCCATCTTGAAGGCAATACTTTTGTTCATTGAATTTATGAGTGCTTTTCATTGTTTTGTACCTTAAGTAGACAACCAAGCATGAAGATACTATCTGTTCTCCAAAACGAATAAAAAGGATGGAGTGAAACTAAACTGTAGCATTGAACCATACTCTTGACTTTTCAAGGATAAAAACAAAACAAATGGACAGTGTTTGACAGAAATAAAAATCCTAATCTGTTCCATAAATGTTTGTTTTCCAGTTGTTAACCCTCAGGGTACATTATTTAATTTAAGTATTTATTCTCATGTATCATCATTAAAAAAAAAATATATATATATACATCTATATATATATATATACATATATATATAGATAATATATATATATATATATATATATATATATATATATATACACACACACACCGAAAGGATACTTATGTATTTAATCTAAGTATTTATCTCATGTATCTTCATATATATATATATATATATATATATATTATATACACACCGAAAGT
This sequence comes from Caligus rogercresseyi, assembly GCA_013387185.1. Taxonomy (NCBI): domain Eukaryota; kingdom Metazoa; phylum Arthropoda; class Copepoda; order Siphonostomatoida; family Caligidae; genus Caligus; species Caligus rogercresseyi. The sequence continues at coordinate 1,324,018 of CP045894.1, forward strand.
TGCCGATATATAAATTTCAGATATAAAGAATAATTTAGAATATATGTTGTATATATATATATATACATTAGGGTGATTCTTATTTCACGTTTTTCAGATTTGAGAGTCAGGCTCCCCCTAGGTTTTTACTTTAGTGCATAGAGATCATCTTGTGAGAGTTTGAACGAAATCGAATAATGGGAAGGGCCCAAAAGTTATTTAGTAAACTTATTTAGTTTTTTTTTCGCCATTCGATCGCCTCTACTGTTCTTAATTTCAATTCTATTTTCAAACATTTGCTGCAAAATATAGGTATACTCGCAAAGATTCCAAATCAGTTTTTATTTTTCATATACAACCAAAATTTAACGAGAAATTTAAGTTTTAAAATTGTCATTTTTATGGAAAATGCTCCAAAATTTAACATTTAGAAACTTTATTATCTTGTTTGATTTTGGATGTACATGAAAAATTAAAACTGATTTGGACATCCTTGCAAGCATGCCTACATTTCGGGGCAAATGGTTTGAAAATAGAATTGAAATTAAGGACATTATAGGCGATCGAATGGCGAAAAAAAAAATTACTACATAAGTTTACTACATAACTTTTGGGCCCATTGAGCGGACTCTTCCCATTATTCGATTTCGTTCAAACTTTCACAAGATGATCTCTATGCACTAAAGTAAAATCCTAGGGGGAGCCCGACTCTTTATATATATCTTTAAATTTATATACATTTATTATATACACACCCAAAGACATGTACATTTTTGATATAAAGAATAATTAAAAATAAATTTGATAAAGTTTCTAGGATAAAAAATATATATGTTAATTTAGAAAATACTTTCTTCTAATAAAATAGATGAGAATAAGTAGACTTTTTTTTCATTGGTCAAGTTCTTCATATTAAGACACTGTAACTTAAAAAACGGCTGGCGCATAGAGCTTTGCTTTCATTTTCAGTTGCTGCAAATGACATTAATATGTTTTATAAAACATATAAAGTTATTTATTTATATTATATAACTTTGTTTTTTCAATGTATTCATCAGTCAGTGACAACAAATATATATAGAAGAAACTTACTTAGAAAAAAAAAACTTTCGGTATTAAATCGGTCGACTTCTATAATGTTTTGGAAGACGACCGTTATTGGATTTTGTGGGCTGATATATTACATATATTTTTTTTAAAGATAAGAAACGACAACTGATGAATCAACCAATAATTTTTCTATATATTTTAGCTGGCAAAAATAATTAACTTTACATATTAACTGTAAAAAATGTTTGTTTTATGTACAAAAATGAAATTTAATTTTTTCAGGCTTACTATGTTTAAAGGAACAACGCCTTCTTTGAGTACTATGAACCTTAAAAAATAAAGGAAGGAACTCAAACTTATCAGGTTGTTGTTGTTGTATTTATGAAGTTTATTATGCTTCACTTCTCTTGCTTCTCTTCTTCCTCATTACTATATGAAAAACATATTTATTTACGTTTTTCATTTCTATTGATAATCATAAAATGCCTCGAAATTTTAATTATTGTGTGACGATTTTCAATTTATATTTAAAAATAAGAACACATCTACAATAAAAACATGTTATTGATATGTTCTAATTAGATATCCCTAACATAGAATCTAAATCTTAATGGCTCAGGAATACATTCATCTTACCCCTAATTAACTTGATATTGCCTAAACAGTGTATATACATACGGAAATCGATCATCTCTTGACATTAATTTACTGCATGGATATTATGAAAGACCATGAAGTATTTTTATTCTTGTATGTATATGTCAACATCAACGCTAAATGATTATATACTCAGTCCTGTAATTATCTGATGAACAACTTACAGTTCACAAAATCAAATTAAAGCACAGGAAAGAATACACGCTTCTGGCGAATTACACTACCAAAATGTTTCAAAGGGGAAAATGCAGATGTCAAAACAATGTTTATAAGAAAAGGAGTGTATTAAAAGCAGTTTACTTTTCACAAGTATATTCAAGTGGACGTAATATAGACTAGAGGCATGTATACACTCAGAGAGTGCAAACCTCCGCCGTCACGGGGTCCTTATTAGCCTTCCGAGGTGGATTTTTCACGACTGGGGCGGCGTAAAGGGAAGGGGGAGGGTTCCCCTCGACGGAAATTCCGAGAGGAAGACGCTCCCGGCACCCGATTTCACAGTACAGCGACATCTATTGGCAGAGTAGGCTAACTTGAAATATTTATTAGTATTTAGCTCATTTTGCATCTTAAAGAAGCACTCAGAGATGCCAAATTTAATCACTTGTTTCTTTTGGCATTTCCAACAACTCCACAAAGTTTCATCCGAATCCGTTCCGTACTTTTTGAGTTATCCTGCTGACAAACCAACCAACCAACCAACCAACGCCAGTGAAAAACAATACCTCCTTCGGCGGAGGTAATACATATTAAAAGTTAATAAATAATAATAACTGAATAGGATAAACCTTTAGATATAAGGATAATAGAAGGAGGGGGAAAGAGTTGACGTATTTCAGTGCAGAAACTTAAAGTTCCATTATTACCTCCGCCGAAGGTTGTTGGTTTGTTTGTCAGAGGATAACTCAAAAAGTACGGAACGGATTCGAATGCTTTTTTAATATGCAAAATGAGCAAAATACTAAATGAAATGGGGTCTCTATTCAGGGAGTAGGCAAGAACAAACGCTAAAAAAATATTCATTGACGTATTATTGTTCATATATCAGCTCAGGACTATGTTAACCCAGTGACGTAGCTTAAACTTCTTCCGTCTTCCCATCTCTGAGTGCTTTTTTAATATGCAAAATGAGCTAACAGAGAGGAAACAATGATTAGAGATAGAAATCGGCGTGTGAAAGGGAGAATGTTGAATGAGAATGTTGTGGGGATCGGCGGAGGTACACACTCTCTGAGTGTATATATGCCTCTAGTTGCTTTTACTTCAAAGGTGTTCGAAATTACAATGAGATTGTGCACTAACAAAAGTTCGGATGTGATAAGATACTAATCATCAATACATAAATATGAGGAGTTGGAAAAATTAATACAGAAATAAACCTAAACAAAGAGGGTAATTTATATCAGTGGCGTATGCGAGTATCATTAATTAATGGCAAAAAATATGACTGTTGGCTAATTGTAGCTTTTTATAGAATGATGAGTTCCTTCATATTGAATTTAATTCAATGTAAATATAGGAAAAGGGAATCAAGCCCATCATTTAGTTAAATACATATAACCTTTTGACATTCTGCCATGTAATTTTCAAAATATTTTTTCTTCTTTGAAGCAATTTTATCTAATTTTATGGAAAAACAAAAAAGGGGCTTTATTGAGAGTAGAACCTCATAATTAAGTAATATTTCAAGGTTCACTATGAATAATACTGGCTGTACACCATTTAGAAGCATGAGTCTCCTAAATAAACATAATCAACCAACTTCGTGGTACTTTCAAAAAGGATAATTAAAGTATTATACATATATTAAAAATATGCAAATTAATTGTTTTATATACAAAAATTGATAATTTTGTTACATAATCGTGACATTGTTTTTTTTTGTTAATAGGCATGCAGAATTTAGCAAAACATCATCGCATGTGTATTTTTCAGGTATATAGGAGCACCAGAAGCAATGTGTAGTATTTAGTATCAATTTGTATCGTTGTGAAATACTTTTGTGGGTGAATTATCTATTAATTATTATGTTTTCATTGTTTGTGGTTAATAATGTTGCTGACGTTATTTATATGTGTCGTAGTTTATATATATATATATATTTAATAACTCCATGGTCCTTTGTTGGCATCACATTATCATATATAAACTTATTAATAAATGACATAAGGATTTTAAAAAAATGCCATTTTAAACGAAATAGTTTTCCCAATTTGGAAATAGGCATTTTTAACCAATTTGTTCAATGGAATTACATCCGACTAAACCGTTAAAGTAAAGTAGCGCATGTAAACATAAAATTTTTCCTTTTTCCCAAAAGGAATTGGCCATAATTTTAGTTCTTCTTTAGTCCGTAAGGGGCGCTTTGATGCTAGAGCTCTTTGAAAATAATAACAAAGTCCTTTTATATTTATATTTGGAGACGTAGTGATTAATATATATTTCAAATCATCAAACTTAATCCCTTTAAACCGGTTTTAAATAGTATTGTGACGTAATTTCATGGACTAGCGACATCTTACGTTAAAGAAAAGAACCAAAATTTTGGCCATTTTTTTTGTTTACTATTTCTTTGCATGCACTACTTTACTTTAACGCTTTACATCCGACTGTATATAAATAAGCAATGTTGGGGGTGCAGGTTCGACTCCTGAGAGGGGAAGGTCAGTTTTGGTCCGCTACCTCATTGATAAGATTGATAAGGCTCGTAGACTCATTTTAACGCTATTATAGCGTTAAAATGAGTCTACGAGCCTAGGTCAATGAGGTTGACCAAACTTAATCTTCCCCTCTCGGAAGTATTCGAACCTCAACAGTAAGAGTGAAACACGCTTTCACTGATCTAAAGCGTTGACAGTGTCCATTTATGTTTATCACGACAAAAGTAGCCAAGGTTTTCAGGTCATTTTATTTCCATTCGTTTGTAAGTTTTGTTACACTAACCTAAATGTGTAATGACATCATTTGAATGGAAAGTGTTGAGGAAATGTTTCAAATGAAAAAAAATGTATAGAATTGAGTCCAGTTTCTCTTTTTATTAAGATACGGAATTGAGAAGGTGACTTAAAACGGGAAATGTGATTATTAGAGCCACAAAGAAAATGTCTTCTATGACCATCCACCTCATTAACGCTCTCAAAATTCGAAAGAAGTTCTGTACACTAAAAATCCTTTATTTTATCGAGTATAATGTTGTTCCTTCTTACATCTAAGAAAAATCGAAGAAATGCAGATTTTAGGGATATAAGATCCTTATTCCAATTATATCTAATCATACTATGAAACATTGACGAGAAATATATTTTTGCCATCTAAAGTCTTAATTTTATTTACCTTGAAAATTATATTCCTACAAAAAATGTGATGTAAAGATAATTCGAGACATCTTTTCGGCTTATTCAATGGAAACCTACCAAGATGGCGTAGGGCTATAAGGATCGACTTCTAGATTGATAGGGCTACATATGTTTTCATATTAATGTATATGTCGCAGAAGGGATGGAGATCCAGTAGAGTCGTTGACTCTTCTGGTAGAGGTCACGATCGTACCCTCACCTAGGAGTAACTACGATCGTAATCTATAAACAAAAGAATCAACGGCTCTCCTAGAAGAGATCAGTAGTGTTATCTCTTTAAGGAAAGATAGTGACTTAAATATGGAGATGGTATGAGGATGTTATTGAAATTATTTTTATCATGCCTGATTTCTTCTTAGAAGAGTATCAAATTATTATATTTTTATTATATAGGTCGGCGATATATGTACAATGTTAGTAAAATATTGCGTCGCATTTACTTCCTAGAACACAAAAATGAAAGCATTTCCACCAAAATAAAGAATAGAAATCGCAAATGAAATAAATAATTTGTACAACATCGTAAAAATATTATCTCCATCTATAAGTCGTAATCTCTCCTAGAAGAGATGAGGATCGTAATCTCTTCCAGGAGAGTCAACGATTCTACTGGATCTCCATATCTGCTAACCATATATTTAACTTTCAAAAAGTATGATATATATAATTAAAAAACGTAATATTATATTTTTATTTAAAAACCAAAAAATAATCAGGACAACCATTCCGAATGAAGCCCTTCCATATTTGTACTTATTTAGGGACACATCCTTGATATTGACAAGGCAATATTATTTTAGTCATGCAAAAATAGCCTTCAAATATTCATGTAGTAGAGCATAGCATGAGTTGATTAAAAAAACTTTGTGTCAATTATGTAACTACTCTTCTATATCATGACGTTAATTAATTATTGGCTAAATGGTTTTTTTTTGCTGCTCCACAAAACTGAATTGAAAATAGGTTTGGCAAAGCAGGCATGATCCATGAGTCGTCCAATTAAGGGCGTTTATAGCAATTAAGAAGTAGCAGTCAAATGCATTTGGCTTGGTGATTTTCTGTTTGTTTTGTTCAGTCAAGGAGGGTTGGGCTCTCCTCATTTATGGGCCATGGCTTCATGTACAAACCTATACAGTACCTACATCAATTGATTGCATGTGTTGAATTTCAAAAAGTGTAATAAGATTGTTGATAATGGGGGCATTCATGTATGTCCAGGTTGGCTTTACCGTTGCGTGAGAGAAGATGTGCATGCATGCATCTCCTCGCCTTGTCGGGTTGACACTTTAGAGCTGACTTCACTATAATTATAAGATTACAAAATGATAAAATACAGTAACAGAGTATTTTAGTAGTATCCATGTACTAACTTACAATCTTCAAAACCTCTTTACATTTAGTTTTATGATTTCAAGATGTAAAATATTGTGAGAAGACATATTTATAATTACTTGGATACAAGAGGATCAAATACAGTTTAATAATTCGAACTAATTTGCTTCAAAATATTTCGCAATTGACTATGCAAATTTAAATTATAAAAAGTTTGAGCCTATACAAGTTATCAAAGTAGAACCATTTTTATTTAAACGGCACCCTGGTATTTGGCCTTTTATGTCAAGATATGAACTACACAACATAAAAATACGTTAGATCAATTAATACTAAAACAACAGGGAAAAGAAGGCTCGCGAGGAAAATACGATGAGGGATCTAAAAAGGAAAAAGGAGAATACGCGTACATTCTCCCTTTTCCTATTTATTTCATAACAAATTATGATTTTGAGAACGAAATATATATTTTTTACTATTTACAAATTTTATGGACATATATTAAATAAACATAGATACATTTAAGACATTCTGCAAAATTATAATAACATACATACATTTTGTTTATTCTCCTTTAAGTTTTTTCAATCTCTTAGAATTATTTGTCATATTTTGACTGCTTGTTTTTCTTTTGTTTTTGTGAATTTGATCATTGATTTCCGGAACATAATTTTGGACATACAATTAAAAATTTTAGCAGCGATTTGTGGAATAAATTTTTCAAAGGAATGGTCTTCTTCGCATTCTGCTAAAATAATTTCCAAAGCGTAAGTATCATTTTCCAAAAGTTTAATAAACGAAAGAACAAAAATATTTTTTGAAGAAGGGGAAGAAATCAACTCTTTGAAGATACTTTTTGAATTTTGAATTTCTGAAAAAAATGCATAACAAAGGAACACGTTAAAAAAAGAACATCAGAAGGACGAGTTAGCCCACCTCGATTAATTTGATCTAAAAGTTTACTTTCATCATCAATATTTTCTAAGGAGAATAATTTTACATCGAATTTTTATTTAAAGCTGTCAATAAATTGTGGCAAGAATGACAGGCTATAGTTTTACATAAGGAATGCGCGATATAACCAGAACAAAAGTAAACTATAGATACGTCATTAATATATTTAAATGAATCTTTAAAAGTAAAATGTTTTAAATTGGAAAATATATTTAAAGAAGAAGACTTAATCTTTTCATTTGTTGAATTTATATCCTCAGAAAAATGATATTCCAGATCTTTCAGTGAAATTTTGCCTAAATTATGATATTCTTCATTCGAAGGCATTTTTCTGAATCCAAATATTGGCGCACGCTTAATTCAATGTTCGTCCCACATCTTCTCTTATAGAGTCCAAACCGAGCTTCAATACAATCTGAATTGATGTGGCCAAGAAGAACGTAATTGACATCAGTTTCTTCGAGCAAATCTTCAGCCAATTCGCATAAGCCTTTTGAAGTTTGTTTAGCTGCTAAAAAAGTGTCACGAGTAAGACTTGAGGCTTTATCTCCCGCTGCCTCCCATTCATTCAGCCATGATGTAAAGTCTCGCAAATATTCTAATTGGGAGGAATTAGAAGTAATGGCTCTTTTCCAAGGGTTTCTTTTATGAAAGCCTATTTGCGGAGAACGGGTATTAATTATCATCCACCACGTCCATATTACCTCCAAAAAATTTGCCGTAACCATCCAATCTTTTTTGTCTTCTTCACTCCCATAGTGACGTAAAGCGGCAATGGTAGACTCGTGAAATAGACTGTTCGTCAGCTTAACGTTCATTTTTTCTAATGTACGGGGGTACAATACTCGTTCTGTGAGCTTATGAGCTATTTTTAATGGTTGCCCTAATTCAAGATTGTATAGATTTACAATATGTGCCATATTTCCTTCTATTTTTTGGCCTCTGAAATTTGGACAGACAAAATGGCCACGAGACACGAAGTTATTATAGAAGTTTTTCATAATGTGAACAGAATCAAACAATAAATACATTTTCCTATCCGGAGTCAGAGGATGATGAATAAAAGTATTGATGCTTCCATGGCATAATTCTATGGAATATGTTTTCTGATTCACTTTGTGGGCGTCACAAACAATAAATCCAATTTCCGTTACAACTTTGATCACTTGATCAAAGATGATCTTTTTAATTGTTCCAGAATTCAAAGTCGAAACAGGCTGCATAACTATCATGTCATGATAAACTGAATGAAGGCTCTTAATCATGACACAAAATAGGGTCTTAGTTACTTGATCATCATCCACCCCATAAAAATTCCCAGCAAAATATTCAACTCGTTTTGTACAATATGTTTCGTCAAAAATTATACTAATATTTTTATCCCTATTTTGACTTAGAGCCTTGAAGCGAGCCTTTAGGTAAGTTATTGTAGAGTCAGCCAATCCAGTTTCTAAATTCAAAGATGAAGAAAGTTCCGTAAGGCGACGTATTGTAGGTAATGTGAGAACTTCTTTACGTAGATCTCTATAAAGACTCGTTGAGAAACCTTTCCAGGACATAGATAAGGCGTACAAGGCAGGACTGTATCTCCGTTGTTGTGGACATTTAAACAACAAGGATAATTGTTCAATCAAAAAGTTTAATTTCTTCTCTTTTGCTTCGTCCAAATGGGGCAAGATATTTGTCAAATGATTTAAAGCTGTGTTTAATTCATTTTCCAAGCTAAATAGTTGATTGGTGGAAGAGTTTGATGTCAATGAATTTAAGAAGGCCAAAATATTAAGAAGGGTGTCACATTTTGTAATATGATTGTTCTTGGTGATATGTTCGAGATGATTAAAAGATAGATCTCTATCTTTCACCCTGAAAAATACAACATAGCAGGGAATAAAGTCATCGTAGTTGTATGAATCAGTATTAATAAGAAAATACTGAGGAATAGTCAAGTTTTGATATGTGAAAAACAATATATAAATAAAGAAGGTTAAGGAATGAAGTTTGGCTTACCGTATATGGATTGTCATTTCTTCATTAATCTTTAGACTGAAGTCTATTGACGGTCCTCCATGACTAAAGTTCATCTTGAAGAACACCAGCTCTTTATCTTTTTCATCATAATGTTCTTGAACGCCGCTCGGAAGGCAAGTCCTATCCATTTTAATTTGAAGCTCTTCGAGTGTTAAAAATGAGTTGGCCTCTTCAAAAGCCTTAATCTTTTTTTAAATTCGCTCGTTTTCATTAAGGAGTCGTGAGGAGGAGGTTGAGGTGGAGGAACGCTTTGGAGGAGGCTTTTTTGAATAGTAGTGAGGAAGATTTGGAAAATTGGAAGGGACGGCATCTTTTTTTAATATCTTAAGACAAAGAGTTTTTCCAGATCTGTCTGAACGTGATGGATTAGAGTCAGTAGACTCTGGCTTATAATCGGAGGGCATGAAATGTACGTCACACAACGCAGAATGTCTTGAAGGTATCTAATTTTTTCGCGGAACAGCCTTTGTCCAGAGTTGGCGTAGGGACTCATCCTTGGGGAACATATGAAACCGTCTCTTTTTCCCCTCATTGCCCTTTGGTTTGTAGCCACTCTTGCAACCCGGAGCAACACAAACCTTCCCCATTGTCGTCTAGTTTGAAGATAAATAGGTAGTTCTAAAACGATTCCTCTACACACTTCCACTACTTCATTCACGCGGCAAATAAATAAATTAGTCGATCCCACTTTGTATTTGTGTTTTGAAAGGTTGCGCGACTTTACCATTCCTGATTGTTTTAGTATTCATTGGTTAGATATATAATTTGGTAATACCCTTCGTGTATTATACCAATGTCTATATGGACTTTCTTCGACGTCTCCATTTACTAGACCCTTTCTTTGTTAAACATATTTTACGCAGTATCAAACTAAGCAAACTAATAAAATATAGAACGCTATGTATAATGATAACCAAAAGACTATATCACGTATATATGTATCAAGAATCAAATCGTTTTTGATAAATATAGACGTATTTTCGTAAAAATCTTAAATATCACAAAAATAGACATCTTCTTTTTTAATTAAGCTCATATAATTAGACTCAACGTATTTAATTTTAATGAGTTGAGATACAAACAGGCCTATGAAAAGTGGAGTGCTGAACATATTTCTTCAGCTGTGATGAACTAATGCATTTGAAGGGAAATCTGCATTAATGCATATATTAAATATATACAAAGAAGACGGCAGTAATTATTGTTTGATTTATAAATCAGAGCATACTTCCCATTTCCGAGAATAGAGACGCCCTTTTTGTCTTCATCAATTTATATTTAGAAAAAAGTATCATCCTTCCATCATCTTCCTCTCTCTTAAAGACCTTTAAAATCAGTTATATATCAAAATACATTGAACAATACTTGGTCGCCGCAGTGATATATATGTAAATCAAGGCTTCAGAGAATAACGATAAAGGATCTAGCCTTCATTTTTCATTGATTTGATAAGGACATAACTACAAATCAATACATTTATTATGAAAAAATAATACAACGGTCATCGTATCATCATCAATAAAAATGACCTGACTAGTCTGCTTACAAATAATCTCGGTCAGTCACATAGGCTCAAACACACAACACTATCAAAGTTATTATATATGACATGTATTTAAAATGTTTGTGTGGTAATTATGTTTCATTAACCAGTATTTTAGAGTGTTAAGTGCAAAATAAATGTCATAAAAATATTTGAAGTAGTAATTTGGGGAAAAATGGTATTAAACAAAAGATTAAATATAACCTATGCATAGCCAAAGTTATTATTTTTAATATATCCCCTTCTTGTTCCTGTAATTATCTTGTTGTATACAAACAACAATGCTATCAAATATGATAACCAAGGTTAATCATAATCAAATTACTATTCATACGGGAATGTTTTTAATTGAGCACCGAATAAAATCCTTCAAAAATAGAAAAATGATAAAGGACAGATTTTCTTAACCTTTGCAATAAATAAAAATTCTCTAATTTAAAATATGTCATATTTTTCAGGATTGTTTCGTGATATAATTAACACGTTGTTCACAATGATATTAGGAATGAATGGCTCATGAAAAAAACGACTTAGAAAAATTGACCTAGGAATTAATGATCCAAGATAGAAAAAGAAAAGGACGACGCAAGGAAAAATGGTCCAAATCCATGGTAGGCAGGATTTAGATTAAAATACATCTGACTATTGGTCAAACAATATTTCTCATCTAAATTGCGTAAGTAAAAAAAAAAGATATAGTGAGAACATAATTTATTTATAATTTTGGACGATTTTGGTACAAATGGAGTAAATGTTTTTAGAATAAATTTCAGACACGTGAAAATATGAGAAGGACCTTCAGTTAGTGATTAGTAAGTAATATTGTATTATATCTTGTATATACAAGTGATTAAATGGAGCCAACTTCTTCAAGACGATATTTGATAAATCACCGTTTCCGATTTATCTTACAGAAATCTAAATAAACTACTGTTTTTATAAGCCGATATTATTTATATATATCTGTATTGATATTTTCTATCATATATATATATATATATATATCATGATATATATTATATATATATATGGATAATTTCAATATTATTTGTTATTGAGATAAATTTAATTAATTCACAAATTATACGATAAATTTAATATATTATTATTATGTTAAGGTGAATATCCTTTAATTTGTATGAAGTATTAATTGTATATTTTGTATGTATTCACAAACATTTTCAAAATGTTGTAGGAGTTCAAATACACAGTATTGCATGACGATATATATGTTTAATATGTTAAACAATAGAATTTAGGAATAAACGTAATTTGCAAGTTCTAAAGCTATATTTTCCGTTTGACGATTATACAATGAGAAACTTGGACCGATGTATTGAAGAAAGAATGGGGGTTTCCTAAATTGGACGCATTCAGCTTCAGGATTCTTTATGCCTCTCAAAATGCTCTTTAATATTTTGAGGAATTTGGATTTTTTTGTCTGCGACCTATTGCCTATTGGACATCAAATGTATTTGTAAAATCCGTGCTTTAATGCCCATTTCATAATCTGCTACCGTTTTCCTCCTGGATATGATATGGAAATTAATTAATTTTATGTATTCATGATCGTATATAATCAAAATAATTAATATATGTAATGTTATATGTAGCATGTTAACCAGTTTGTGGTTTGCAGCTTGAATATGTTAATTTATCATGAGAACCTTCAAAAGCTAATATATGAATTAAATACATCGTTTAGTTAATATTCCATGAAAAAATGACCTCAAAATTAACTATTTTGTTTTCTCATGAAATCACATTAACAATAATTACGAGCAGAGAGCAATATTTTATGACTGTCCATGAAAATAATTGAATAGAGCGATCAACTTATAGTTAGATAATATAGGGATTTTGTCACACGGAGATACATATATTGAAATTAATGAAAAGCAAAAATGATAAATAATAGCATGTCTAAAATAATTTGGCATGAGATTAGAGTATTAAAAAAAGATTTAAAGCAGAAAGTTGAGTGCTATGGACAACAATTGATAATGGTTATTTTTAAAATAATGACAATTAAAAATGTTTTTTTATAAATAGCATTTTCATTTCATCATCTAATATATATATATATATATATATATATATATATATATATATAAATATATATATATATACAAATATATATATATATATATATGTATATATACATATATAAATCATCCATACAATATGAATCTATACAATAGAAAATGGACAAGGCACCTTAAGAAGAAGATTCCTTTCCTTATCAGCACACAATTATTAACGAAGGACAAAATGCCACATAATACCCATATATTATTTCTCAAAAAGTCGACTGCCATATATAAATACATATAATATATATATATATATAATTATACAATATCTTTAAACATAAAAAGTACATACATGATTGGTTAGACTCTTTATATAAGAAACTACATATAAGAGACAGTCATAAGAAGAAGGTCAATGCGACAAAGATGAAATTGAAAATTGCCTTGAAGGCCTTGATTATCCGAAAAAGGCCAAACCCGCATGGATTATGTTAAATTATACATACGTAATTCGTTGCATCCCCTGCTTAAATAGCCTTTTTCAACTTCATGTAATCCTACTCGAACAAAACAATGATAATAATAATAATAACTACACTGACAGGAGCCAAGGCACATGCACTTCAAAAATAATTCTACTTTTTTTTGTAACCTTCTTCATTGGAACCATTCTGATTGGGGGGGGGGAGAGTTTTGTAGGTATTAAAAACAATCGTGTCGTTAATTACATGGTTTGATAATGATGTTGCATGAGTGAGCATTGAGAGAAATAAAGAGAGAGAGAGAGGTCGAGGTAGGTCAATTAGATATTAAATTCATAGAGCAACAAGGATGTAATGACGATGCCTCGTGTTTTCAAATCTCCTCTCTCTCTCTCTCTTTAATCAAGATGAAGTGTAAACATTTACTATGAAAACAAAAGGTTTTTATAGGTACGTCCTATCGAAAAAAGAACCCCCCCATGAAATGATGATCCTCCACCCATAACTAATGAGCTTTAATAAATAATCATAAAGAAGTAATAATAATAATATATATACTTGAGTAAATAACAAAGAATACGGAAGTCCTTCAAAGTCAGCCTACTTACTTAGATTATTACTTCTACTTACCTCCTCCTACTTTTGTTATCAAATAAAATATGTTTGATATCATTTTTATAGTGTATGTTGGTATCATCATTGATCATTGAAGGAGGATGGGTAGTTGTCATCGATGTATCCTCCTTATTTGAATACATCATAAGCAAATAAGTCCTACCGTTTGTTTTGCGGTTCTCTTGATAACTTAAGTATCACAGGAAAAGACTACGTCTTGGAATTATTACGTATTTTGGAGATAATTTATTATTTCAAAAATTATAGATATGTTCTATCCACATATATACATAGTTTATTTTTCGAATAACCATTGGCAGCATTGAAGGCCTCCGTTTTCGTCCTGTAGTTCAAATAGCGTTCTTGAGAATGGTCGCCCAACCAGATCTGCATCCTCATGGTGCTTAATTTGCTTAGATTGATGGCACAGACTTTACCATCCATTTGCTGCTATATTTATACATAAGGCGACTCGGGTTCGGAGATTATGGAGATCATATCTCAATAGAACAGCATTTCTTTGATCCTAGGAGATGATTTATATACTCATGGGTTGTCTTGTTGGCGTGGTTGCACACACTATCCTGAGTGATGGGATATATCTTACAAACATAATGCCTTTTCAAGAGCATCTAACTATGACCCATATAATGTAAAGCATCATATATGCAGACTACGGACATCCATCAGCATTATCACTTCTGTTATGCATTTAGATGTGCGAATTGGCGAGATACATTGAATTGCTCTTCAACAGTCAAAACGATGTTACCAATGGCATTATGCTCAAGAATATTTTCCAGACATCCTGGCATACATTAAATCAATTCATATATATTTATGGTGTGTGTGTGTGATTTTATATAATAGGTGTCGATTTGATATCTAAAAGGATAAATAAATTATAGAAATAAATAAGGTTGTGACCTAACAAAACGACTGGATCCTGTCATTATTTATAATAAATAATTTTCCAAACCCTTGCAAGCCTTGTTACTGCTCGCCTTACTTCCAGAAGCGTGATTGACTCCCTCAGTTTCGAAGATGAATTCAATATTCTTGTCATGTTGACCACAATAATACAGATCATAAAATTAGATCTCCTAAAGATCGCTCGTCCCCACCTCTTGTCCTGAAGTTTGAGAAGGAGAGGACATCGCTGATAGAGGAATTTGGAAGGTTGGCCACCTTCCAAACAGCCATCCCTTACTGTCGAACAACAATCTCGTATACTTGTGGAATTCTCGATCTGTTGAGAAGATCAGCCGTGTTCATTCTATCTGACCTTCGGATATCTAGAAGGACACGGGCGATATCGTTAAGAGCAGCTTGTGCTCCACCGTCACAATGGCGTGGATGTTGAGTAAGTCCAGGCTCTGTCGGGAGCCGAACTGGCCGAGTTACCCAGACAAAAGTCTCAGCCTTGCCAATAACAATCGCTTTTGGTGACGTTATACAGGACATTGAGACTCCCAGCAAGCGGATAGTTCCGACTCTCCTCCTTAAGTGTGGTGTACTCCAAGCCCTTACACCCCGATATGGTAAGGCCAAGGATCTCTAGGGTGATTATGTTGAGGAACTATGTAGTCACAGTAGCATCTTCTGTGTATTGTCGGCGTTTAGCATAGTTCAGTCCTCTTGGAGTATTATTTGATCCTACGTGATAAATTGTCCATCGTCCCCTCGCCCTCAGACTACGAGAATGCAGCTATTAGACCTGATGTGTCATCAGTGTAGATATTGATGACAATGTCTACCTCGGAGGTTGCATTTCATATGCATTCTAGGAGATCTGAAGTGAGAAGAGTAAAGAACAATGGTACCAGAACCGAGACGTGTTCTCTTAACACGATACTTTGATCCTTGCTGCAGATAAATAATATATATTTAATATCCATTTCTTGATTATATTTAAAAAAATATGTTTGATTTCAAAAATATTTTAAGATATTTAAAATATTAAATATATTTATTATTTTATTATTGATTTTTGCGTATATTTTTATTGTTTCTTTGAATTGTCACTGTTCTACTCCGAAAAAACAAAAAGAATCATATTTTCTTTTTAGTTTTGATTGTATTCCTAAACAATACGTGAAATATATATTTAATATCCATTTTTTGTTTTAGATATTCGTATAATGATTTTTTTTATCCATATATTTTTCGTTTCTTTGAATTGTCAGTGTTCCAATTTGAAGTAGCACTTTTAGACTTGAATGTTAATTTATTTTTGTTTTAAGTGTCTTTATGTGATAATATTTTATAACTCAAATAAAAAACCCGCTCCTTTAAACAAAAAAAGACTGATTCACAATTGTGTATACAAGACCTGATTAATCTTCTTACAACCTATCATTAAGCTTGGTCATTTTGGTCCTACATTTTGTACAAAAAGTGTTCATTCGACAGAGTGGTGACTACGCAAAACGAGGCGTTCTTGAAATTTGTACGTGCGATCGATTCATAAAGGAATCTTAGGCCCCATCTGCTTAATTAATTTTAATATTATTAATTTTGGGCACTATCAACATCCTACTGATTATCCAAGCACATAGGCACGTAAGTATATATGTTGTCTGTTGGTCTATCAAGGACTAAGTATCTCGTAATTATATATATATACACCTATATATATATATATATATATATATATATATATATATATATATATATATATATATATATATATATATATATATATATATATATATATATATATATATATAAATAAAGATAGAGGGAAGGGGAGAGTTAAGAGGGAGGTATTTTCTAGGGCTATGTAAAAATATGTATAGATACTAATGATACGGCTGGGTGTCTTGACATGTCGGTACTGAAGTGTAAATTGATGGGTTCGGAATAGGAGATCTAAGAAGACATAGTAAAGGAATGTGTGTATATGATTTTTAAACAGTAGTTTGAGTTAAGATTTAAAATGAGTAAGATTTTTTTTGCCTATCTGGTTTGATAGAATTGTATCGGTGTGGATATAAATAATCATTATAGCACTACCAATTTTTATTTTTCTAATAACTTGTGTTGGAGCTAGTGTTAAAAACATGTAGTATATTTTATTTGTATCAAATATATATTAAATATGTTTCTTATCTATAGTACTTAAATAAAACTGAAAATGTAAAAAAATTATACCATAAAGACTTATAATTATAAGAGCCAATCGTATATGAATTCACAAGGACTAAACTAAACCAACTCGTCACTCCGCTACTTTTTTTTGTTTACCATAAGTTTTATTAATATTTTTGACTGAGGACATAATCCAGAGAATAATGTTACATATGCATGAATATGGCTTCTTTTGGCGCAGGTATTTGTATAGTTTATGGTGAGCTTCCATAGGACATTAACCTAATGTAGCGATATTAATAGTATATCATTTTTATTTAAGTATAATTGTGGGCCATCATTAAAAGTCCATACTTTATTTGGACACAATTGAGGGCGGTGACATTGGCCCAGATAAAGACGGCAGACTTGAATATTCACTCATGTTCATAAGATGATCACACTCCTTGATCATGATACAAGTAGGCAGTATTTGTACAAACACTTGTAAAAAAAAAATGGCCAACACAAGAAGGAACTCCTCTAACTAATTGCAAATTCGATTACTTATTTTCCTATAGAATACATGAAATATAATGTTTGACATCCCAGCGAAGTTGAAACAAACAATAAACTCATTGATAAGATCTAGGTTCGATAGACTAATATAATGCTATAATGCTTATTTATTCCAATCGGATGCACTTCTATCGAACCATATAGGCAAAAAAAAAAAAAAAAAAAAACAATAAACTGAAATCTTATAATTTAAATACGACATACAAATACTCAAATGAACGAAATGACATTATGTTTGTGAGATCCTAGATAAATGAAGACTCACGAGTTCGTATGGATAAAGACTAAAAAGGAGGAAATTTCATCTCGGTGAGTGCAAAAATACCCTGCTTCGACTTATACTAAGGTAAACCATCCTATGTTTTATTAATATTTGTATATTTTTTGGTCAATTCGTACATATAGGCTTACCAGTTCCATAAAATCCTTTTAAAGTATATATATGCATGTAGATGAGAAATGGAACTACGAAACATGTTCAAGACACACATTCATTAATTGAAATAATGCTAGCAATCACTGAGAACAAAATACTGCAATTTTTTAACCCAAGAGTCAGCAACCCGCGGCTCTAGAGCCTCAATTCGGTTCTTTAGAGCTGCCTTTGTGGCTCCTTGAGCTTTTCCAAACGTTAGAAATGGGAAAGATGGGAAATATATATAGGACAAAATGTGCACCGATGAAGGCTATTTAAGAATGGATTTTTTTTGGCGGCTCGAAACACATTTTTAATTTGTTGGTCAAGTTATGTTTAGCCCTTTTGGTTAAGCCAATGTTTGTTCATAACTATCATTCAATCTAAAAATACATTAATCTTCACTCGCTTGTCGCAAGGGACTCCCCCAAAAGCCAAGATATCACACAAGTACATACTCAATGGCATAAACTCAAACAAACAATTAAAAGAGTATTCTTGAGCGGTATATGCTGAATAAGTTCCATCATTGTAATAGTGTCAACGTATAGAGTTAAGAATGAGGGGGGAAATAACTAAATAAATAATAATAATAAATCCTAATCTAATCATTAAAAGGCTGGATGAGGAAGGAGGAGGAGGAGTTAAAAGACTTGCTTCAAGAAGTAAATTCTAAGAACAACGACCATACAAAGAATTCTATAAATCAAGTGTATGATTGAGTCTGACACATAAGTAAAAACAAACAAGATACTCTTAAGACTTTTGATTGAAGTTACTTAGTAAATGAAATCGACAACAACGTTGATTGTTAAATAACCATAATAAAACTTATGTTCTTACGCCCAAATCATTGTTTGAAAGACATATTTCCTGGGCTATTATTCTTATTTAACACATTACTTTTTGTAAAAATAACCAATTATAAAACATAGGATTT
>CP045894.1:1343149-1357703 GCA_013387185.1 Caligus rogercresseyi
CGGGTCCTATGAGCTTCCGAGGCGGATTTTTCCGACTGGGGCGGCGTTAGGAGAGGACGGGGGAGGGTTCCCCTCGACGAAATTCCGAGAGGAAGGACGCCCCGGCACCCGATTCACAGCACAGCGACCATCTATTGGCAGAGTAGGCTACTGTTGAAATATTCATTAGTTTTAGCTCATGTTGCATCTTAATTCTGCTCTCAGAGATGCCAAAATATAATCCTTGTTTCTTTTAGAATTTCAACCAACTCCACAAAGTTTCATTCGGAATCTGTTCCGAGACTTTTGGAGTTACCTGCTGACAAACAAACCAACCAACCAACAAACCATCAAACTAACCAAACCAACGCCAGTAAAACAATACCTCCTTCGGCGGAGTATGAAAAGTGAAAAAAAATGTCACAAAGTGTAAATTATCCTCGAATGCCTCGATGAGTAGAAAAATTTATATACATCATGAATTTTATTACGTAATTAATGGTTGTTATAGAAATCAAATTATTACCTAGAGGGTTTATTTGTATACTCCGACAATTCCTACCAGACCAGACTTGATTTGAACAAAAATCTAAGTAGTAGTCTGTGGCATCAAATAACTCTATATCTAAAAAGTTTGGATTTTTTAAGCACCTTGAAGCTTTCATTTTGTAATAAGTTGTCTAATCTGACTTAGTAGTAACCTCAAAAGGGACAACCCCAAAAGGCAATACCTTATGGAGTGCTTGCAAGCATATCAGGGGTGTCAAAAAGGGTTTCCACTGCTTAAGGAAAATGTACTTTTTAATAATATTCCAATTTCAAACAACAACAACTACAACACATGATGATCAATGCCTTTTAAGGACTTATAAGACCAAGTGTCTGGGTTAGTTAATTGATGAAGTTTACCCTACTAGGAGTTTATAAAATGTGGAACCTTCTTGGACATAGGAATAAATTAAGACGATTAAAATGATTAGGTCTATATGAGAACAATTTATATAATCTATATCAGGGAGAGGAAGAGAAAAGTAATCAAGCATAGAGAGGACCAAGTTTTTTGTTCAAAATGCTACAAATAAATCAAATAAAGTTAGCCATTAAGTAAAACAACGAAATTGGGGCCAATACTCATTTGTCAATATATATGTATATAATATATATATCAGGAAACGACCGGTCCGGTGTATAAAAATCATCGGGCCGGGACTTAATATTTTCGTTTCATTCGTCATTCTGTAAGTGAAAACTTTTTCTAAAAAAATATTTTTATAATTTTAAGTAGAATTTAAAAATTCTTTTTTTAAAATTTTAGGAAAATTTCATTAAGTAAAAACGTCGTACCTTGCAGAATGCGAAGAAACGAAAATATATGAAGGGGACTTCAGATATTTTTTGAATAATCTAGTCCTTTCCCGACCGGGTACCGGCAAAAAAAGTGTCCTGAGTCGTTTCTGACCAAATTATGAATTTCTTTGTTTTATATAATATTTATATATTTAATAATTTATTTAATTTTTTAACATTTAATTCAAAGCCTTAATTTTTTTCATATTCTTGTTTATATTGATGATTATATTCTTGGAGAACGATATCTTTAGATTTTTGTATTTCTTCTCTTGTTATTACACAGGGCAACAATATTTTTTTTGAAAGTTTCTGAGGATATATCAACTGATTTGAATACCTAATGGGTCCTGATAACTAAATTAAAAACCATTTTGCTCAATCGAGGTCAGAATTTTTGAAATTTTGAGTTTGTGTTTTCGATTTTGGACTTTTAGACAAAATCACAACTTTTGTTTATTGAACTAAAAAAATGGTACGGGTGTTTTGGAAATGGCATGGTCAAATAAGTGGGGGCAGAGACTAGTTTAAGTTGAAAAGTTATCAGAAAGGCCCAAAAATTACATTTATTTTTGTAAAATGACCAAATTTTGCATATTTTCAGTATACATATTATTTATATTACAACTACTAAGGAAAACAAAAATATTTTTACACTTTTTATTCTTACTATATAAAAAAAACATATTCAAATTGAAAATGCATGGAATGCTAATTACTAGCAGTATAAAACTTATCTCTAAAGATCTCCTCTTGTGCTGCAAATTAGGATAGTCAAGAGCTATGCTCCAGCAATAGTCAGCCATCATGTGGCTATCCCATATTTCTTGGTACCTCTTCCACATGTTCCTCATGTCCTGGTGAAACCTCTCACCCTGCTCATCACTAACACTTTCAAGATTTTCAGGAAATTACTCCAGGTGACAGAAAAGGAATTAAGTTTGATGCTCATATATGCATTTAGCTGCTTTTAGTTCAAAAACATACTGTTTACAAGCTTAACATAATTGCTTGACTTGTTGTTTCCAGAAAAATATCCACAAACAAGACAAAGGAACTCCAAGCATTATACACAATCTGGTTCATAATAAAAAAAACAGATGATCATTCATTAGCTTTCGGATCTGAGGATCATCACAAACTCCAGCCTTCTTTTTTTACTCAGTCCAGGGAAAGCATCACAAATGTATTTAAAACAGTCTCCATCTTTGTGTAGGGCTTTGACAATTGTTTCATTAATCCTTAATGTGAAGAGGAGGGTAAATGATCTTTGATCTGCCACCAGAGGCTCAACAATAACATTTTTCTCTCCAACAGTCATATGAGTCCTCTCTGGCCACACCTTCCTCACCCAGTGTTCCTCCCTTGCCCTACTATCCCAGTGACAGAGAAAGTAAGGGAATTCGGTTTCTTTTATTTTGGTGGCATGGGCAACTGGAATGGATCCATATTTATTTCAATTATGGGGCAACTTTGAGACTGTATTTAGAACTGTCAATTAAAAGTCTCCACTTTTGAGGATTGTAGTTACTTATACCTAACTTATCCAGGAGACCAGGAATGTCATTACAATAAAAAACAAGTCCATCTTTCTCAGAGAAGAAAGGTACAAACTCTGAATCTCTTGTTCTGTAGAATGATATTGTTGTACCACTTTGAAGCAGATTATTCAAACTCAATTTAGAGGCCCAAAGTTCTGCATATTTTTTGTGCAAGTTGAAGTCCCTCGCAAGGTAATTTAATTCACCCTGGTTGAACTGCTTCGGCTAGGATGTTGTGTACATCAAAGTGTACATCATCATGGTTGTGTGAACTATCACATTGCAACTGCTCAGTCGCACTCTAATCATCTGTAACATCTGGAAGTGACTTGAACACTGGAATTGGAACATATTCACTGTGGGGCACTGGTCTGATAGCAGAATCCAAGTTGGATACTTTAAACTCTTTCTGTTTTTTTTATTTATACTTATACGGTTTATAGCGCAAAAATGGCAACCATCTGAGTGGGTTTTTTGGTTCTCTCCACACCATAGGAACACAAAACTTAAGTTCTTCTTCTTGCCTTTAAAACATTCTATAAATTGTGTAATGCAACTAACAAACACAATGACAGGGGCCCACTCTTTTAACATTCTTTAGGAGACACAGTTTTAAATATTAGAAGCAATTTTGCAAAAACTCTTTTAAGAAACTTATGTTGATTTATATTTAATTTATCCTCTCAAAACCTATCTCTGCCCCCACTAACATGAGTATGCCATTTGTATACTAATTTTGTAGCTCTATAAACAAAAGTTACAAAAATTGCCCGTAATCGTCAAAATGTTTTTTGGCTTTTTTGGGCTTCTCTGATAATTTTTTCAACTTAAACTAGTCTCCGCCCCCACTTATATGGCCATGCCATTTCCAAAACCACCCATACCATTTTTGTAGCTCAATAAACAAAAAAGTTTTGATTTTGTCTACAAGTCGAAAATCGTAAACAAAAAACTCAAAATTTCAAAAAAATTTGACCTGATTGATCAAATGGTTTTTTTAATTTAGTTATCAGGGACCCATTAGGTATTCAAATCAGTTGATATATCCCAAGAATTTTTTTTACTGTTCTCCAGTGTTATCTTAAATATATTATTCATTAAACAGAGCATATATTTATGGTTTGGGTTAACACTTTCGTAAACTCACTATCAAATATCATCTTTGACGTTTATAATTCATTCTTGTAGATATTATTGCAGTGTGACAATCAATTTGATGAAACAATACAAACATTTATCATTTCCCTATACTTGTGGAGTTGTTTTATTCAACTAATATATAGTAAGGGTGAAATTTGAGGAGCTCATTTTAAGGGTTTTTGCGTATCACATGGACATAGTCCCATAAAGAAGAGACAATTTGTTCTATTAAGGATTATATTCTTCTCTCTAAATTGATGTTATGAACCCAAACGCTGTGAGGGAAGCTATGATTTAAAATTTCATAATGGCAACTACTTTTTATTTATTAATTCCTCTTCTTTTCTTTCAACCAATCACACTCCATAAAATATCAACGTTTGTTATCTTGATTGGAAGATTTGTTCTTGAATATTTAATTTAAGTGATAAAAAGAGAGAGAGAGGAGAGAGAGGGAGAGAGAGAAGAAAGAGAGATAGAGTACTAAAGAAGCAAGGCCACCATTTATATATCATCGTTGATCAGCCGGTTACTCAAATGAATTCTTTTTCGAGATCCTCATATACATACATAGATGATTTAAATATGTATGTAGAAGAAGAGGAGAGGGGAAAAGGGTGACTCCTGAATTGAGTGTTCATCATGATATACATTGTGTTCTTTGATTTCTGGAATGACATTAGATATTTCAAGCATATTTTTGGATTCTTATTATTTATCTTCTTTCTTTATGGGAGGGGAGAGGAAATGCATGGATATGGTATGTAGGCTCTTTAATAGTTCAAAGCTCAATGCTATTCGTATTAGATCTATGTAGATATATATATGACTACTACTAAAGCGTTAAAGTAAAGTAGTGCATGCAAGGAAAAAGTAAACAAAAAAAATTGCCAAAATTTTGTAATTTCCTCTAACGTTAATTGTCGTTGTCCATGAAATTACGTCACAATCCTATTTAAAACCGGTTTAAAGGGATTAAATTTGATGATTTGAAATATATCAAATAACTACAAGATAAAAAACGTCTCCAAATATAAATAATAAAAGGACTTTGCTATTATTTTCAAAGAGCTCTAGCATAAAAGCGCCCCTTACGGACTTAAAAAGAACTAATATTTAGTCCAATTTTTTTGGAGAAAAAAGGAAGAATTTTATGTTATGCATGCGCTACTTTACTTTAACGCTTTAACTACTACTAGACTCGATATAGTTTAATTTAAAACAGTAATCAGAGGTGTGTGTGTGTTGAGTCAGATAGAAATGTGTTTTATTTCTTTAGAATATAAAGCAGTATATTTTTTAAGTTTATGACTTCATGAACAGGTTTATCAAACATGTGGAGGGCATTTGATGGCTATTTGATGCTTTTTAAATCAATTTATTGCTTATGCTTTGGACTTGAATATAAAAACTATAGAATTATCGACAACTCAATTTTAAAGAAAATATATCTTTATATATTTTTTAATTATAAATGTTAACAAGGTCTTCTTTTTATTAATTTTGTTCGGTCCAAATCCATGAGAGTCCGTTTTTATAATACAAAATCTTTGTTTTTTAGCCAAAATAATGGGATATTATTTATTGATTTTTTACTCATAGTTTATATTATATTAAATATTACTATCAGTAAATACATTAACAAATAAATCGTTATATCGTAATAACTTAGAAAAACAAAGTTTCTGATTAATAACCAACATAATCTCCTGAGTCCGTACTCAATATCTACGTCGGACGAATGTTAATGCTTTCATGATGATAAGGTATGTTCTTATCACGACTTTTGCGTTGTATTTTGGTTCTGTGTAAAAATATATTGTAACCAATAATGTAACCTTTTTTCAATTTGTTGACAAACAAAAAGGAATTAATTCAAATATATAAAAAGGTTGTAACATTTTTAACAAAAAACGCACTTAAAATTGGATTTTAGCCGACTGACCACATGGACAAAATATTATAAAAAATTGAAGTATACTAATATTGACTCTAAAAGAAAACTAAACTAAAACCTAAGAAATCACAAGATTACTTCATTTAATCAACTGAACTGAATGATCGATTAAGGAAATACTTCTTATTGTTATTGGGACAATTGTCAAACCATTTGATATTATACAAATATTTAAAGATGACGTCATATGGTGTATAATGTAAGCATAAATAATCCTAACCATCTCATTAATTGATTGAGCATCTAATTGACATATTTCCATTTAACCTTTTAGATTTTAATGGATTTTCTCACTATAGTGATGAGTATAAGGACATATATTTTTATGACATCACCTACTAGAAGGCATCTATTATAAAATACAAGTATATGGTATTTCTAATACTTACATAATGCTAGCATACGCTTCCGGATCTTCAAGTGTGTGTAATCGAGATATTGCCATTGGGCATATTAGTTACATTTGTAACTAGTCTAACTTTGTAACTAGGGTAACTAGTGTGTACCCTGAAAGATATTTTTTGCCTTCGGATTATTATAAATCCCGACATACAATTCTTAAAGCTTGAAGTATTAGTAGGTCAAATAAAAATCTTTAATACACTTTATGTACATCACCGATACAAAAAATATCCTCAATTTTCTTGTTTGGTAATTTTAAAAATAAAAACTTTTGTTGCATTGAATTGAAATAAATGCAATTCCTTTTTTATATGCATTTGATTAAATCGTCGTTAAACATTAATTATGTTTTTTCCTTTGTGCTATAAATAGTATTATTATAATTGTTGATGTAACACTTTTGAACGTGATTATATGTGCATACAAAGGGGGTGAGTATATCTCGAAAATGATTCAGTATATGTAGTTTAACCATTACAAGGCTCGTCGCTGCTTTTGAAGGATAATAAGTTCAAGAGGAATTCAAAGATGCATTCAATTGCAGACGCAGTCATGTTATTCTGCGTTTCATTTATAATGAATAAAAACAAGAACATAGGTCTATGAAAAGAGATCCATAAGTTTTTTTACTATCTAAGAAATTTATTAATTAAAACAATTGCTACTTATGTTCATCGCCCATATTATGAAAAGAAGATTAATACCATAATTACAAATAAGCAGTTGCGTAAAATAACATATGCTTAATAACCTTCCTTGTTATTGTTCTTTCAATTTAGTCTGCTGCAAGAATTATATGCATTTGATCGAGTTTTTCCCCATTTTTTAGCTTCATTTTATTTTTGGATTTAGTTAATGATAGTACAAGTATAGTTATTTTTTTAGTAAAATAGGAACCAAGGAAATAGTCTGATTGGAAAAAATAATAATATTTTTTAATACAAAAGAAAAATAATGTCGAATAAAAAATAGCCATTCATAACGAAAGTTCAACTAAATTATTATATCTATAAATATAGTTTCTCTCTTTCAAATCAAGTATTTTAATATTACTAATAATCTCTATCAAACCGTTTTATACTAATTAAAATCGCACTATTGTCCAAATTTAGCCGAATGCTATTTGTTTTTCGCCTTCTTTAATAAATACTAATAGGGTGTAATCCAAATATGGAATGGAATCGTTTGCTCCACGTATTTTACACTTACTGAGATATACTCCATATACAAACACTCAACAATGCCCATAGAACTGCAACCAAAGTTCAATGGGGAAGTAAGAGACCATACGTATCATAAACTTCTCAGATATGGCCAGACGAGTGGAGAACGGCAATCATAATCCCCGTACTGAAAAAGGGCAACCGCGTAAAGAACCCTCTAGCTATAGACCTGTCTCACTCCTTTGTGCCATCTCAAAATTGACCGAGCGGGTACTTTATAATCAACTCGTGACCTACGTCGAAGCTTCTTGTAAACTCCCACAGGAACAACACGGCTTCAGAACTGGACGCAGTGTCGACACTGCCCTTGCAACTCTACTGTCCAACGCGCTAAGGCTTGTGATCGTAAATTAAAGGTATGCATTGCTGCCTTCGATTTTTCTGCGGCCTTTGACCTTTTAGAAGCAGATATACTTCTGGCCAAGCTCCAATGGATGGCGGGGCCCACCAAAAAGCTGATGCTCAGCTACTTAACAGGAGGGCGACACAGGTGAATTGGAACGGCCAACGGTCCAATTTCCTGAACATAAAGTACGGCGTCAGACAGGGTTCTGTGCTTGGCCCCCTACTTTTCATTCTTCTCACGGCTGACCTACCTGATTACCTCAGAGTAGCTGTCAATCCAGAAGCTCAGCTTGAGGTACTGCTATATGCCGACGATACTTCTATTGTCATCTCGGCTCCATCCTGGGAACAGGTCGACTTCGCTATGGGCTCGGCATCGAAGGCCTTGGAGGCGTACTCTAATATGAATGGACTCCACCTAAACGTTGGGAAAACCCAAACGTTACGTCTGGGTGCTCCAGACACTCCTTCGACCGCTACACTCGACCTTCTGGGAGTAACTGTTAGCAGAAACCTGACATTTGGACCCCACCACGAAAAAATTATTCAGAATGTCAGGAAACGAATCGGAGTCATCCGCCGGCTCTGCACTACGGTATCTCGAGGGCCACTACTGACCGAGATAGCTAGAGCCATAGTTATCGGGAAACTTCAGACGTCTGCTTGGGTGACTAGAAGTGCAAACTTCTCGTCTGCTGCTGAACCCCCTCACACCCCTACAATGGCAAAGACTAGCTCAGATGCGCAACTTGCCATCAACGATCTCGCACGTATCTTGCTGGGAGTTCAAAGAGCAGATCGGTTGCGTGTGGTTGACCTTCTCGACAGGTCACATCTTCCATCTGTAAATGAGATCTTAGTGAAGCAGGCTGCCATATCTGCTTGGAAGGCTATGAATGTGGACAGTTGTCCCTTTGAGAGGATTCTTGAGGGCTTCGATGAGCGCACCCGTAGTGCTACAATATGCCTCAAGAAACCCGTTTCTACCAACTGTGTCGCTGCTGTTAACCTTTCAAAGGCCTGGAGCTTGTCACAGCCATTAAGAGAGGCATGCACCTTATCAAGTGCTCGGAGGGTAGCAAAGACAATGGCAGGGTTGTCTAGATCCATATAGCTCCTTAAGTTTAATGTATTTATGAAAATTGAAAAAAATATTTACTATATATGTATATATATTTTTTATTTTTTTGGTTATTTTTCTTTGATTAATATTTATTATTATTATTATTGTATAATTATTTGTGTTTGTATATAAAGATACATGTTTTTTTTATATTAGTAGCCATGAAGGCTAGGGCTATAGTAGCTCTGTAATAAATCATACAACAACAACAACAACGTCTCAAGCAACCGTCTGTTGGCTCCAATATCTCAGTGGAATTTAGGACTGAAATGAATCGAATCTGTTTGGATGACTCTCAGCTTTTCATGGTTTTTGAGACTCAATAGAAGACAGTTTTTATGGCTATATTCCTAAAAGAAAATTTTATATATAGGGTTAAGAACAGAGCTTTCATGGGATTTCAAGAATTTCTAACTACTCTTACCTGTTTTGATCATTAATGGGAGGCCATAGCCTCTTCTAGGAAGAAAACAGTCGTAACCGCCTTCTCCCTAATGGGATATCACCAGCCTGTAATCACAACAGCAGGTTGAACTCAAGAGACTACTTTTTAATATTCATCAATTCCTTCAATTGAGAGAAATAAGGAAGATAACAAGACAATCATTCTACAAAGTCATAGAACCCCAAATACATTTCAATTAAATGCTTACCTCATTCTGAAATTCAAAGAACTCATCAGAAGAGACTTGCGGAGGTGCATCTAGTCTGCAACTGTTAGTTGCGTTTGTAATGCACCCCGATGAAGGAAGTTCTCGGAGGTTCGAGGACACTTTTTGGAAACTCTCTATTGAGCTCGGCATAGAAATGGTTTCGCTACAGAATGGCGACCTCGTCTCTTTTTCTGAATAAATCCATGACGAAGATAGATGAAAGAAAATGCACATTTGTGGCCAGTGTCGAGAAACTTCCAGACATCTTTTTTTAGATTGTGACAGAGGAACTCCTATAGTGAGGTTGACAACAGATCGAATGAAGGACGCAATTGGAGATAGACCCCGTTTAGACTAATAGCTCATTCTTACCTCACCAAAAAGGAAACGCCAGTTTCTGGTGGAAAAAGTTGTCTGAAAGGTTTTATATAGTGCACATAAAGAAAACGGGGATTCCATTGAGCCTCGACAAACTTGTAAGAAACGCAAGTAGGATTGGATTACATTTCGGATTTCTCAGCTACAATTAAATAAATCTAATAACATCAGCAGTGAACGGATCAAGAACTGGTTAGTCCCCTCAAGAGACATAAAGATAAGGTATATCAGAAAGAAGGAGTTCAGCCTGCTAGTACAGAATGGGGAGTATGACGTCACTAATATACTCTTATGTTATAAATTTTGATAAGAGTTACAAAATAAAGTTATATTTTTATGTAATATTTGTTTTGAAAAACACTAATATGAAACATAGATCGTAGAAAAGTTAATAGGATCTTATTTTAACGAAAACATATTTTATCTAGCAAATTATTTAATTACAGACATGAATTGACATAACCTTAACGCAACCTCGTTAAATCATCAAATCATGAAGTATATTTCGTTATTCTTTATGAGGATACCATTGACTTTTCTGATAAATGTCCTTAATCTGGCAAATTTTGTTATTATATCCGAAGGAAGCTTCATATAATGCGTTGAGATTATGCCAATTCATGCCTCTAATTAAATAATTTGGTAGATAAAATATTTTTCATTAAAGTAAGATCCTATTAATTTTCTACGATCTATGTTTCATATTTGTGTTTTTCAAAACAAATATTACATAAAAATTTAACTTTATTTAGTAACTCTTATAAGATTTATAACATAAGAGTATATTAGTGACGTCATACACCCCATTCTGTACTAGCAGGCTGAACTCCTTCTGTCTGATATACCTTATCTCTATGTATCTTGGGTCTCCTCAAAAGAATATTTTCTTGTGTTTTAAGTGCCCATAATAATAGTACTAATAATTATTATTTTGAATGAGTGAAGTGTTTTTATATTTAAAAAGGATTATCGTGATAAAAAAATACTATTAGAGGGTATTATAACTAAAGAAGGATTTGACCATAAATTTTTGATTTACATAAAATAAAAAATACTTCGTAATTAGAAAATATAATTAACTACACGTGTAATAATGTCTTAACAGTGTTCCCATTGCTTTTTGAGTTGGTCCAACAGTTTGTTTTCGCTCACTCGACACAGCATAAATAGCTTCTTTATGCCCCCGAAACAACAACACCAACTCGTCATTCCAAAGCAGATATTCCCGAAACAGAGATCGGTCCGATCGGACTCTAGGACCGGTTCCACGTCCTTTTGCCACAAACTGTTTCACGTCAGTTGAAACGGGCGCTGTCCACATCAAATAGGTTCCCTAACCCATTAAAGAGAGTGGCAGGTTTTCCTGCCATTCATTTAAAATGACGTAGAAAAGTTTATACCTTTGTTTAAGTTTTAACTTGTTCTTAATATTTTAGGTTAACTAAGTAATAATGTTCATTGTCATATATATATTATTGTTTCGTCAATACAGTTTAGAACACAAGCTAGTATAGTAAGAATTGTTTGAATTGCTATGTCTCATAAATATGGCCATGTATTAGTATAGGTCAGAGCTAAATTGTTCAAGAATTTAGCTAATCGGATTCTTGAATTGTATAAGAATAACATGACATTAATATTTAGTTCATTTTTTTGTGGTAACACAAACTTTAGTGGTAGGATATCCTGCCACTTGTCTATAAATACATGAAATTAAATTTTATGACATAACTTATGGTTTTTGATCAGTTCCTTATAAAATCATAAACATCATCGAATAAAGTATGTATTCTCGTTTTTTTATTATTATTTTAAAGCGCACTCATGAGGAAATTCTCCATCTTCGATTTGAAAATATTGCAAAAAATATTCATACACAAAATTGCAATGTGGTAGGAAGTGTACCTCCATTGATGCTAAGAATGACCAAGATGAAAAAGGAACGAGGCTACATGGAAAAAAATTTCACTTGTGTAGTGGAAAAATAACAAGCTTGTCACAGTAGCCTCAAATAAAAATTAAAATCCATTTCTAACAGCTATCAGGTGGAATAAGGTCAAAGGAAAACACATAAATGTCGAAATGCCCAATTCTATTAGTATTTACAATATGCTCGTAGGCGGTGTTGACCTTTTTGACCAGAATGTATCCTATTATATAGTGAGAATTCGTTCCAAAAAAAATGTGATGGCCAATTTTGCATGAAGTGTAAATTCCCAAGCCGTTTGTCCAAGGAGAATATATCAAAAGGAAAAAAGACTTATAATTTTGAGAAAATAAGATAACTATAGCAATTGGTATTTCAAAAAGTTGGGAATTTTTAAGAAAAACAGATCCTAGAGTATAGCCCAGCAGGCCTGCTACAATGACTGTTCGCTACAATAGAGGGCAACATTGGAGGTCAAAAGGGAGTAGATCGAATTCAAAACGTCGCCAGTTTTCTCCAGAATATATCACAAAAATGTTTGATGTACCTTTACATTCGAATGTACTGAACCTTTCCATACAAAATAAGTAATTAATTAGAATAAGAAATATAAATACATATTGATATTTGTATGTATGTTAGGCTAAAGAAATTATTTACTGTTATCTTGTATATATGTTGACAATTGTTTTTTAAAGTTACATTTGAAAAGAACAAACATGATTTTATAGCCGAGTGGCAGGAAATCCTGCCGGTCAAAAAACCGGTTTTTCAGCATTTTTATCCAAAATTTTATCGGATATGTCGAGAAATGATAAAAATCAATTATATTTTCAAAAATTTATTGATTTATGCGACAAAATAATCTTCGGCTATAATGGGTTAAGATGAATATTTTGTTTTTGAGATTGTTGAAGGGCTTTCTGGTCGTCTTTAGGTATATAATGATGGTCTTCCGGTCAGTGTGGCCCTGGGGGGATAGTTCCTGGATGAATACTCTAGGGGTTTGCATGTATACCCATCAGGGATCAACGTCTTCTTCGTCGTCAGCTTCATACAGGGGATCGAGAACCAGACCCCATGGGCTTCACCCATATCTGCCTCCGCTCTGTTAAGTCCTAGTAGAACCAGAATTTGCCCTGGACTAACAGATGATACCCAGATAGGCCTCTCTGGGTCAGGGAACATCTTCATAAGGCCCTTTTGGCACTTAAATCGCTGCCCCTGTTTGGTTTCTGAGAGTTGGTGACTTCCTCTAATGTATAAAAATACTTCTGACGTTGACTATGACTAAGGATCCTGCACTGTTAATTGTTTATAAGATGTAAAAAAAGAAAGAAGGTTACCTGACAACCAAAAAATATTTTATTTTTTAATTTCGAGAACTACCATAAAATATGAAGCTTTCAATTTTTTAATGGTATATATATATATTATTTATATGTATATATATATATACTGTATCATTTCCTATACTAAACTTTTATTTTACAAGTAGTATCATCCATATCTATCTATATGTTCTTTTTTGTGATATACCATTTTCATATGATGAAACGATATGGCTTAATTAAAAACTATGAAAAACCCTACATACGTGGCCTATATATGATGGTATGATAATAAAAAATCAAGCAGTTGCTTCGTCACATCATATATCAGCATATGTTTGTTTACGGATGTACATATTAAATGAGTCTTCGGCGCTTAAATTGTATCGCAATTAAGTCATAAATTATATAGGCATGAAATGTGAGCAGCCACTGCCTCGTTATTTTTTACCCATCCCTACTAATAATTACTTTGACATTTATTTAAACCAATCGCTGTCCTCCAATGAAAGGTACAATAACCAAATTAGGGTTTTTGTATGTAGGAATGGATGAATATTATTTTTAAACTTATATTAATCAGATTTTATGATTCGTCCAGGTACCAACGGATTGTTAAGACGTATTATTACATACTAAAAATACAGCTTGACGTCCCTTCTCGCCTCAACGTCCAACAAAAGTCTCCAATTGATGAAACTTTTTTCCCCTGGGTGTCTCTTCTCCATCATTGTAATGTCTTGGTGCTCCTCACTCACAGATCCACAATTATCAGAGAAAAGGTGTAGATGAAGTGTGGAATGTGATTTTTAGGGACATGTTGCACCTGTTTAGCATAAGATGATAGCAATTTCAAGTAAGCTATGTTCTCATGATCTCGTAGAGCTCACAATTTGTGTCCACAAATACCCCCTTCTTAATCTTGCAAGACATACGAAGGCAGTTGGATTTGTCCATGCCTTTGATGAAGTTTGTCATCAAACCAAGTAGAATGTGTGAATGTGGTGTTTTGGAGGAATCAATCATTGCTTTAGGGAAGACATTTTGTGGCCTTCCAAGATGCAGTGATTGTCGCTTTGGCCATTCCAGCCTGATATAATGGGCACCTTTAGCTCGGCTATCCCATTCACACAAAAAACCACATTATTTGGTGTATCCTCCTTGAAGACAAGCACAAGTCAATCACTTTCAGGCTACCTCAAAGCAGC
>CP045894.1:1357803-1388631 GCA_013387185.1 Caligus rogercresseyi
CCTCCAGCTTGTTTGTTCCTTCATTTTCCCCAGTGGTTCCTGGAGAACCTCATCTTGCCCCTCCAACTTGTTGTGTGTTTCCTTCATTTTCCCAGTTGAGGTCGAAAAACCCTTTTGAGTTGCTTCATCATTATAGTGAATAACTTTGTGCCCATTCTCCAGCGACTTTTTTTAGTCTCGCAGCATTATGATTTGTAAAACTAACATCTTGTTTTTTCTTTACAAGAGGAACGAAGTGTCCAAACATGAAGCAGTTCCCACATTGTCGTGTCCGACCGAGGACTCAAGAGTTTCGATTTCCTCACCTGGAGGGAATCATGAAGAATATTTCTGGGATTACCTGCACATTTATGTAGAGTCAGCTCCTTTTGGTTCCAGTGCTGAAATTAGGATCATTAAAGATGGCAAACTTTCTTAACGTGGACTTTTCCGACTGGGAAGCATTTCCCACGCGAAAGAGAGTTCACCTTACAAAAAGATCCAGCATAGTCTCACAGCCTGTTCACATATTTTAACCGTACCCATATTTCAGAGTAACATCGCAAACATGATCACCATCCCTTGCTAACATTAGTTTACGACAATCAAGCATAATTTGACGGGTTATTTTCTTCGTCTTTACGGTCCATTTCAACAGGAAGAGTAATTTCATTTGAAACTCTTCATGGGTATTTTTTGTCTTCGTAATAATGAGAGGGCGATGGGGTCTGTCCCAATTAATGCTATGAACTTCAGCTGGATTCAGCTTAAGATATCCGTCGCTATCACTGCTTAAATTACAGGGGTCATTTGATTTTTGTTCAGAGGTCCCCGCTTGTCAAGCCTTGAGAACAAGCAAAAGTTCTTCCATCCATTAGAATCATTTACAGATCCATCAGTTTATTATTGAATGACGAGAGGGTGTCTTTCTTTAGAGTTGATTAACTGCTGCGCTATTGTCATATTTGAATCGTTTGCTTCAAGAAAAACCGCGTTTCTTAGAAGCTTGGATGTTTTTTATCACTCATACTGAGAGTGAGCGAAAACAAAAGGGAGAAGGTAGAGAGAATCTTCCTGATCAAAACGTCAGGTTTAAGCCAGGTTTATTTTTTTTTTCCTCCGGCGCGGGAGAAGAGACAAAAAGAGAAGCCCTCTTACATGCTCCTCGATCCGATTCCATCCACCGCCGAAGGACAAAAGGGTAAACACAGTGAATCCGGAGGACCCAGATGCGATATAGAGTGCCCTAGTGGCCCAAAAATGTCAAAAATCTTCCCCTCAAACGTACTTAAGAACACAGGTAGAGGAAAACACACACGTCCGCACGCTTCAAACACAAAAAACAGACAGTAATTTTTTCAGGATGTAATGACACTTCATGAATCACGTGTTGGCTTTTGCCGGAACAATAGCGCATATTTTACTTTTTAGAAAGCAATGGAGCCAAAAAATTATCTCGTCGCTGAAGATGATTTTACGGTGAAAATCAGGATCATTTTCGAACTTTCCTTCAGCCATTTAAAGAGGGTCGGACGTTTGAAGTGGTATAGCGGCTTCAGTTCTTGTGGCAACTTGATCTGATAGGTTTGTAGGCCAAGATTTGTATGCAAAAATCGCCACAACAATGTCACAGAGATCCTCAGCTATTAAGAGTGGCATGTAAGGACGAACTTACACTTTGTGCATTTCTTTGTATCACTAAACAGGATCATTATGTTGAATAGTTGATTTTGCCGTTCGATTACGTTGATCATAAATTGGCGTTAATTTCTTAGAGTTGGCATCAAAGACTCGCCATTTTTGTAATACATTTTTATAATTTGCAAGCATTGCTCGAGTGTTTCTGCTCCATTATGAAACTACAATTATGTCTGAGCACAGCTTTTAAAGAAACCATAACAAATATGAAATCGTTCTCAACCTTCTGTGTATCTCTGCGAAGGTATGTATAATAGTTTGAACAAGTTGTATGAAGAGAGTGCGATAGTCGTGTACGTTAAGGCGTGTTCAACTCTCAATGTTGGGGGCGCAGGCTCGAATCCCGAGAAGGGATGGTCATTTTTGATCTACCTCATTGATTAACTAATTTTAATGCTATAATGCATATATATATATAATAGGTGAATCATGCCCTTATAAAGGGACCCTCTTCAAACAAATGTGTAAATAAATACCATTTTTATACTTTCTATTAAACTCAATTCAATTAACTACCAAATCATGTGTTTTTGCATATTAAGAGAGATTCAAACCTTACATAAATTGAAATTTGCTGATACATATATTTTAAAGTGGGTTGAAGCACTTTTAACTTATTTTTATTATTGAAATTTGTCTTTTGAGAAAATATCAAAAATGAAACATTCAATATTTTCTCTTCCAAAAATGTCTATTCAAAGAGCTTTTTATGAGGGGGGGGGGGGAAGGAACAAATAATAAAATAGTATTTCTAATATCTTATGTGTCTTGAATGGACCACAAAATCATGTAATTGTAAAAAAACATGGGGTATTGATGAAAGGAACGTGAACAGCTTAAATCGTCTAGTTCTTCAACCTTCAAAAGAGAATTGATTTGTACAACTCAAAGGTTATTCCTTTGGTGTTGTATAGAGCATTCTCCTCCCCCTTTTTTTGCCGAAAAGGCAATCATGAACGAAGATAAGTGGCTTGGATCATTATTTCATAGTTCTTACATTAAAGCCTTAAAAAGAAAGAGAATCCACTTAGGGGGAGAACATAGTACATACAACTTTCCCTTATAATTCCCAACATGTACTTAAAACTCTTCCGTAATTTATTCCAAAACCCTCATGTAGAGTGGCGCAGATCGGTTTCATTGAGCAATGTTTGCACTTGGATTTTGTTTGGGTCTGAGCTAACAAATCGTCAAACCAGTTCTCTTTCACAGGTCTGGGGCTGTGCCCAAAGAATTTTATGGAGAAATGTTCCTGTGTTTGAAGGAAACTGCATTACCGATATAATAAGTGCAATTCGGGCAAAAAATATTTCTTCAGGAAACTGAATTGTCCCAAAGTCCTCGAGGAGATGGCCATAAAAAGTAACATATTATCATTACACGATGTGATTCCTCTGGGTCCTTTTCGTGATGGCAGGTTTTTATTTCCTTTATCAAGAGCTGCTCTCGATTATCATGTACTCAGACCCTGGTACCTTAAAATGACTTCTCCCATTCGTTCCGGTTCTGAAGAAAGTTAAAACATCTGTCAAAATTACGATGACCTCCTCAAACTTCCAGTTTGTTGGAAACCCAGAATTCTTAAATCTCTTATAGGGATTGCTGAGAGGACAAAGTTTACGGCTCAGCTGCAGATATCCGCTGATCTCACTCGTTTTATACTTCCATGCAAAGATTGTGGGAAAATTTATAACACTTTTTTGCATGCCTTTGTAGATTGTCATTCAGTATCCATCCTAAAACAATTCATCAGTTTGAATGTCAAAGGACTTCATACCCCAGATACAAACAATTTTTGCAAAGCCATCGTTCTCTTCAGTCTTGGCAGATCTCTTTCTGCAAAATCTAGAGCAATAAATAGCACTCTCTAAAATGCCAAAGCTCTTATACCTAAGAGGTTAGCATCTCACTCTCCTATCAGTCCGTGGGAGGTAAGGGCAATTATTTCTAGCGGCTGCGACAAGATACGCGGCGTTGGACCTCAAGATCCCCTCTGTCACCGATGGAAAGTGGAGTTGGGCTGCTGATGTAATTCGCTACTTCCCTTCGTGTTCCCTGCCTTATGGAAAAATTATTAAAAACTTTTACGCCAATTCAAGGATTTAAATTATCGTTAATTTATGTTTTGTTTTAGATTGTCAAGTTGTTTTATTATAGTTGTATTTTAGTGTTCGTTCATATTTGATGTTTAACATCTTTTTATATACATTCTGTTTTTTTATATGCTTGTATAAATTTTATGAACTGTGGAAAAAACAAAAAAAACAAAAACAATGTTTTTTTAAATTAAAAGCGATAGATTGGTGAGCCAGCCATTTGTTGTGGTATTTTAGTGTAAAGGAAAACATAATTTAAAAAATAAAACTTTAGTAGACTTTCCCACACTCTACGTCAAGAAGAAGTATTACGTTTCTTTTTTGGGACAGACGTCATAAAAACTCATTAATAGGCTCATTATAAGGTGTTGGTGTAGTTAGCAGAATTCGTGCGTTTATCTGACAATCTGGAGAGGCGGAAATTGCTCATCCAAAGTAATGGAGCCCATGGCTACTACATTCGGATGACCTAAGTTCCGTGATAGACTGTCCTTTGTCCCACTCCAATTTTGGGTTGAAATCTCAGTCAGAGTCCTCCCAGTATCGAAAAGCTTGAGAACTTGGATGCCCCTATCGCGTTTTCTGACATGATTTGTAACTCGAGGACTCAAATCAAAATAATATGAATGAAATACTTCCTTTTTGGATATTTAGCAACGACGAAATAATAACTAGTAAGATATATTTTTATTTTGGAACAAATCTTTTTTTCCCATTTTCGTTTTTGGGAGCTCATGATCTGTCTCTTCTGGAGGTTCTAACAATAATCAATCATGATGATGTTTGTGTCTCATCCTCTATTTGAAAATGTTCTTCCGTAATCTTCATGTCTTGATAGAATTGTTCTCAGTATTCGTCACTGACAGCGACATGTTTTTTCTAGGAAATTTATCCAGATAAATGTCTTTATAATCGATATTTACGCAACATAGGTTTCAAGATAAAATTTGTGTTTTTTAAAAGTATTTTTTTCTTTGCTAATGTTACGTATTGTTAGTAAGATATATTTAAGAGTAATTATAGTGTTTGTTTAAATTTGATGATAGAGTTTAGACTTTAGTGTATATTTATGAATTATATACGCATTAGCAATATTTTCAAGTACTTTATAGGATTTACATGTAGAATAGAAAATAATGACGTTAAAATCTTTTAATGAGCTGTCTCGTGTTGTCATGAGTGGTGAACATCTCAGTTCACTCATTATTGATTAAACTATTAAGTTAGGATAGCTCTATATGAAACTCCATGTCTAATTCAATGGCATGTCATATTTTTCTCCTTGGAAAAATAATTACTCAGCGAAATCTGCTTGACGCAAAAACAAACATTGAGTTGAGTCTTCTGGGGCTAAACTCTAAAACGCGTGGAAATTTAAAATAATACAACGCAATAACGAATATTCCAACCATGAAATGTTTAGTGATAATTTAGCTGCTTACAACATTTAGTACTGTCTTTAAACATGAATACAATCTAAATACTGGAAATTTAACAAGTAATCATGATATTCACATGAATATAATCCATAACATGGAAAAACTATGGACGCTTAATGTGTTAATAAACTCAGTGCACCATGAATTTAGTTGATAATTTATAGCTGCTTACAATTTATACAATATACAGAATAAAAACATGGAGCAACTGAATACTAGTACAGAGTTGTACTTCAGAAGTGCTATATCCACATAAAGAGATTATAATTACTTCATAACAATAATTTGTGCCATTTTTGTTCCTTCATCACTTTTATTCAATATAATACAACAACCATAATTATTTAATGCATAGCTCTTTCAAGTATGTAATTTCACTCTTGAGAATAATCTTTTCTTTTATATCGCTCTACTGATTTTATTATATTCTGTTCATAAGAGTAATGATTTAAATTGTGGTAAAACCACAATTTAAAATGTAGTTTATTTCATTTTATAACTATTAAAATTCCAACAAATATTATATATATGCTAGTCATAAAAGTATATACATAGTAATTTAATTTATGGTAAAGCCACAATTTAAAATGTAGGTTATGTTTTATTTTATATCTATTGAATTTCTAACAAATACTTTTTTGATTACTTACGAAAAACATTATATTTATATTATTAAGAGAATCTCAAGGATTCCTAATAAGTTTGTGCTAAATCTTTAGTGAATAAGAGCTTTAAAATCTAAAAACATGTAGTCAAAAGTGGCAAATATGCTTAAAAAATCCTTAAAAGGGGTAAGCTGTAGGCAGAGGAAACAGCTAGAATAGTCGCCCTGGAAGAATTTACGCGGTACGAGAAGGGCGTATGCAAAGGTGAAACGCCATTATGAGTTAAAATATAATTCGTACTTGTCGAACATTTCCTCCATTTTTCAATCAGCGTAGCTAAAAATTAGCAAAATGTGCGGGGAAAATATAAAAAATAGTAAAATATATCAAAAAACTAGAAAATGCTAAATAAACAAATCATTCAAATAATAGTGTTTTTTTGTTCCAGATTGGTATTTGCATACCATGTTATGTTTATAAAGAAGTACATATATTCCTTAAAATATTCTCTTGACCTGTCACTCTGGACTATATTTGTTTATAGAAGTCATCTTGGTCTTTTGGGGAATTCCGGCATATAATATAACTTTTATCTCTGAATGAACGGTTAGTAGATTATGATAAATATAACTTTTAAATATAATTTTAACCCTACATTTACAGATATATAACATGCATTTCAAGTTGTCTTTTTTCTTTTCAATATTCAAATTACACTTCTAATATATTATTTTACTCTTAATTATTTCTAAACAAGAAATGCAAATAGAGCCAACTTAAATAAATATAAATGGAAAAGATTAAGAAAAGTATAAGCAAAATTGCCATATTTATGAAAAAAATATTAAATGAATAAATTATACGCCTCACCCACTGAGGCATTCTCTACTTGGTTAGATATATTTTATTCTATGCCTTGTAGGCATCATATAAGCAATCTGAAGAATCATTTATATATATGAACACATTTATGATATATATCGGGCTCATATAATCGTATTCATATTCTAATAGGCTCAAGTTACACTCTTATTTTTTTACATCTGTGTTGAGTCTTCCTGAAAGCAATTCTACTTATAAATTATGCTAATAAAAACATTTAGTATTACAAGAAAAATAAAATTAATATTTAATTCGCTTCAGTACTGTTAGAAAAATAATTCTCCTTAGCACTTGTAGTCTTTTTTGTAACTATACGAATAATGATGCATCAAGTTTATCATTAAGGTTATCGACGTTTACCATGGCATACACCTATTGACCTAAAGTTGGTATGTAGATTAAGTAATAGGCTAAGTTACTTGTGTATTTGGATCATGTGAACAAATTCAAATAGTTAATATTAGTGTCCCTTTACAGTTAAAAGCTTAAACAAATCACCACGTCATTTAAACAATCATGAAACTTGGTGAATATTTTTCGAAGATTAAATCCTTTCTTTGTCTTCCATACATTCCAACTTTAAGTACAAGTTTTTTATACAACTTATTATCTTATGTTTAAAATTGCATTGTATCATATAAAATTATATACAGTATGATTAACTATGTATAAACATATTGACTATTTTTGTTTGAAATTTATGTTTGATTAATAAACATGTATACATATATTGAAGATTTAGTTCATTAAATTTCAATTTAAAAAACTGAAACTAACTTTTTCTATATATGTATAAATATATATTATAAGGTCTATGATGCATTTAGAAGTTCCATGTCTATGAACTGATTTCTTCGTTGCTCTCTGGTAAACATCAAGTAATGAGTTGTAGCCAGACTTTTTGGCCATTATTACCAGGTAATTATAATTGTTTTGATTGTTGATAATTTTATATTAGATTATTAAAAAAATAAATAAAAAAAGGGAGCTCGATAGCCGTGCGTGTTAAGGCGTGTTCAACTCTCAATGTTGGGGGCGCAGGTTCGAATCCCGAGAGGGGATGGTCATTTTTGGTCTACCTCATTGATAAGACCCTAGGTCCATAGACTAATTTTAATGCTATATTGCTTATTTATATCCAGTCGGATGCAATTCTGTCGAACCTTACAGGCAAAAAAAAAAAAAACCTATATAAAGATTTAGTTTTCTAAAACGCAGTTGTTTATTATATTTATTAAAACAAAACAAATTTGTATATAAAACTGATGCTAAAGTGTTAAAAATGCATTAATAAGCATTGAAACCAATTTTGTCCTTTTTTACGAGTTAAATTATATTTATACAAACTTCAAAATTATTTTTGGATTTTTTTAATTCGTACCATTTTGAGTTTATTATAGGCTTCCCTCTACCGCGGACCGCTAATAAAAACGGTAACAAGAGCACTTTCTATATAAAATCTAAAGAAATTTGTCTGGATGACACTCAAGGCAAAAGTAGAAAAGCGAGCCCCACCTCTGAGAGACCTTGCTATTAATAACTTAGCATGGCTGCTATTTAAAATGCAAAGACCGAAACACGTCTGAACAACACATGATTCCCCTCAACAAGATTGGCTTACCATCCTCAAATGAACTCCAAGACACGAAGGTTGTTAACGACACCAAGAGCCCTCTGTTAATTCTCAAGGGGAATCATGCGAGGACACCCGGTGCAGCGTCTGACCTTTGGGAGGATTGCCAAACATAACTGTATAGGTGGTCCAAAACCTGCCACAGTCGAGAATTCATTCATGACGCTGAGGAGGATTTAAAAAATTCCAAAATGCCAAACGGAAGCTTAAAATTAGATGTTGCTTTTTTTAACTTTTGACGAAAGTTTCGTCTTATTTTGCCTTCTTTTTGTAGGTATGTATATATTATTTGTTTTCTTCAGTAGCATTCGTATGACTAATTCATATAATAGATTATGTATGTTAAAATGGTATAAATAAACACATATACACACACAAACATTATATTTTTATTATCATAAGTAAATGTTTTCACAAGAAAAAACTATTACTATTACGAACGTAAGGAAACTTATTCTAAAAGTCCTCTAAGGACTATCTCAGTTTAAAATATAAACGTTAGGAATTAAACATTTTTGATAGCTTATTCAGTAAAACATTTGAGCAGGTCAGCTGTCGAGGAAGGAGGACCAAAACAAATTGATCTTCATATCATGGTATATATAATCTGAATGCACAAATAATTGCAAATCACAAGTAATTTCGAAGTTGTATTGATTATTTTGTTATAGGCTCCAAGGACAATTTGAAAGTTCTCTATGTTTTTATATTTCTCTATGAGATAAACCTGTATTTTAGTTGATCCTCCACAAATATAATAATTCCCATTTTCCCCATATATATGCTTCACGTAAGTAAGAAACAATGTGTATCCATCCAATTTCATTTGGAACTCTAATTAGTATAAAACTATCTACAACAGCAAGGCGTACAACATCTCCTTCTATCAAATTGATTACTTCGCTTTGTGTGCGAGAAGACTCTAATACAAAAAGGATGTAGGCGATATGTATACCCACATACATAAACATGCTTTATTGATTTATGTAGAACATAACTTCTACAATAACATTAAGAAAACATCCCATTCATACAAAG
This sequence comes from Caligus rogercresseyi, assembly GCA_013387185.1. Lineage (NCBI taxonomy): Eukaryota > Metazoa > Arthropoda > Copepoda > Siphonostomatoida > Caligidae > Caligus > Caligus rogercresseyi. The sequence continues at coordinate 1,367,174 of CP045894.1, forward strand.
AGATAAGTTCTTTAGAAATAATCAACCATTCAAATAAGCTGAAGTATGTGGCTGGCCAACACGGGAAATGGCTGAATTGGCGGCTGTTGCACAAGAAAGAACGCTATCCTTGGAGGACCAATTGATACAAGCTTATATAAACTTTTTATGTTAATATAAATTATTTCATAATAAAGCTACTTCCTCTTAGAGTGATCTCTATCGGCTGATACCAGATTAAGCTTTAATATGGTGGAAACTATCTAAGAGTAAAACAAACAAGCGGAATTATATTGAAGTCTAAAATGATTATTATATGCTTTAGTAGATACGTTATTACCTCCGCCGAAGGAGGTATTGTTTTCACTGGCGTTGGTTTGTTGTTTGTCAGCAGGATAACTCAAAAAGTGCGGAACGGATTCGGGTGAAACTTTGTGGAGCTGTTGGAAATGCCAAAAGAAACAAGTGATTAAATTTTGGCATCTCTGAGTGCTTCTTTACGATGCAAAATGAGCTAAATACTACTAAATATTTCAAGTTAGCCTACTCTGCCAATAGATGTCGCTGTGCTCTCCTCTTTGATGAACTGGAACGCCCCCTATAATTCAAGTGTGTAGAGTTAAAGGAGCAGTATGTAGAGTTAAAAGGACAGTGCGTACAGGGTTGGAAATGACAAAAAGACCAAGTGATTCATTTGGTGGGGATCGGCGGAGGTTTGCACTCTCTGAGTGTATACATGCCTCTAGTTATACTATATAATATACCTTAAGAGTAAAATACTTTTTTTGCAGTACTCTAGCTTCCTACGAATGTGGAAGACCTACAAATTATATTTAACGAAAACACATTTAAAATAATACTTTGAATAATGATGAAAAAAGACGAGTTTTTTATTCATATATAATTTTAAAAATTATACTCAGCACCTACTTAAGTAATTGTAATAGGTTCTAATTACAGACTTTCATAAGATTGAAGGTTTATTTTTCGTAAGAAAAAACTATCATCTATATTTTACAAGCGACATGGATTGTCCGATGCATCGAAATTATACTGAATGAAGCAGAATCCGTGTCATTTTTGCCTTTTTGTTTTAATGAATTTGTTTCATTATGAAAATGAAATAATATTATGCAACTACATTTTAGATAGAATTGCATCTTTGTGGATAAGCTTTTTATCATTAAAATTAGTCTATCGAACCTAGGATTTTTATAATAAAACACTACCTTATAGTTAAGTTATCAGATGATTAAAAAGAAACAACTTCAAAAAAGGCAAACAAATAACTAAATAAAATCTATTTTGAATAAATACTGGAACATAATCTCCGCGTAACCAAAAACTACACTAAATTTCAGTCAAAGTCAATAATAATTAGTATGTTATTTTTTGCCTGGGCTCGTGCAAGTCATGATTCTTTATTTTACTATTACAAAACTACTATAAAACAATATGCAATATGTATAAAAATAGTACAAATGTAGAAGCTTTAAAGCATTCAACAACGAGGTATCGGCGTCAATAAAAACGTGTGGAAATTACAAATGTCTTATTAGACTTCCTAAATCCTTTTTTCATATTTACCTGTTCCATGTTTCATCCCTATGGCAACATTACTTTTTATAATATTTTTATGAATGTAAATATACAGTGTTTTAATAATTTTATTTGAAATACAAATGTCAAAAAATAACAAATGTCTTAGTTACTTCATACTTGAATTTTATTAATACAATATGTTCTTTGGACAATTAAATCTACGTTGGGCCTTGATCTAGCTCACAAACATAATTGCTCCATATTTGATTGAACAAATTTACGAACAATCATTTTAGAAATAAAATACAAATAAGACGCATTTGATTTGAAAGCAAATTATTCTATCAAACAAATCTATTTTTAAAATAATTTTATTAGATTACGACTTAAGCTGATTTATTGGGTCCTTATTTGATTCGCCAAAGATACCAACAATCCTTTTGAAAATCAAATTCACTTAAGCTATTGCGAATATAAATATGCAAGGTACATATACGTACATTATAAATGTTCTCCTGTGCTTTCCTTTAATTGCTTGTTATGCTTATATGGATAATAGAAATGCAGTCAGGTATATGTAGGTTCAAATCTATCTAGAAAAAAGAAAGCAACTATTACAAAAAACAACGTAATAGTGTTTGGAAACTCGTATGAATTAAATGCGTTAAAACGTCATAAAAATAATTTTTACTACGCTAGTACTTTTCAGTAACAAGATATGCAACATTCATAGACCTCATATCACCTCACCAGAATCTTATAATGTATATAACAAACTTTATAGGAATTGTATTTATCTTAACTTAAAAAATACATGTATTGTTTATAAGGTTAATCTAGGATTTTTTAGTTTTATGAACAAATAACAGAAATTTATAAGTTTGCAAATGTATTATCAATTTTTTATTAGTTCTAAAAGAATCAATAAAATAAACAATTTCAAAAGATATTACTATTGTAAACATCAGTTTATCAAAAAACTACATTTTTATATCGAAATAGCTCTTCGATTTTCATTATTAAAAACGAGTATTGTTTATCATAAAAACCTTCCTTTGAACGTGTCAGATCATAAATGATATGTTAAAATCACAAAAAATGAAAATAGTTTTTTTTCTAATCATCTGTGGGAAAAATGGAACACGTTAGCTCATTGGAAATCGGTTCAATTCCCAAGAGGGAAAGGCCTATATCAATTAACCTTATTGTAAACATCCCACGATAAAATGGACAAATTTTAATAACTAAGATGTTTATTCGTATCAACGTGGATATTGCTCTTCAATTCAGCGAAATAAGTAAAAAATAATAACATTATATTAACATTAATTTACTAAAATACAATCTAAATTAGAGCCCATGTAATATAAAAGATACCGATGAAGGGAAAATGATAAGCTTAGTAAAAAAATCTAGAAGGAATATAAATTAACAAATAACAAGGTATAGAGAAAAGTAGAAAAAAAGTTTAAATAAACAAAAAGTTTGTTAATTCAGAAAAACAAACATTTAATAATTCATTGTTTTCTCATTTAATACAGCAAGTTATTGGAATAATGATAGACTTTGAATTATTTTTTCAAAAACATTATTTCTTCTATGGTGTTTTTAAAGTATTTTAAATGGTCCTGTTTTAGTATATATCCAAAATCCCATTTGATTTATCTTTTCATTATAAACACATGCTAAAGTTTCTGTTCTATTTTGCAAATATAATACTTTAGGTAAATATATATATTCGAGAATCAATCTCCTTTGGCATCCTTTTGATGATTCATCTATGTATCGTGCCCGTAGTATAAATAGTATATACATTATATATTATACCGTAGTATACATGCTTTGAAATACTCTTTTTTTAAAGGTTATATTAATTCTCACTTAGTTTTTCGATATACCAAAAATTGAAATTGAAAGTAACGAACCCCATTATTTGTCACTTTAAATTAGTAAAACACTCAATATTGAAACTATTTTATTGTATGTATCGAATAAGTATAAACGATAAAAATGCAGTACTTGTTGACGAGATATTAGAATCAAGGGAAACTTCATTGGATCCTCCGAAATCGTTCAATATTTTGGATATGATTAAAATATTTATTCAAAAATGTCAGCTTTAAAAATCAAAGGCTTCAATGAAGTATATTTGTTTGATCATTTTTTCTATACTTTTTTCCGGACACTTTGGTTTTTATAATGCTTGAGGAGTTTTTATTTTTTCTAACACCCTTTTATCTAAAAATTTAATTGCAAAACAGTGACCGTCATCTTTAAATCGAAAAGAGTTATTTTTGGACTAATGTAAATGTGGTTTCTTTTTCTAAAAAAAACTATTTCATAATATTAAAAAAGGCCATTACTTAAATATACATATACTATTAATCTACGCAGTAACATGATGTACACGGTGTTCAGAAGAAATGGACAAGGAAAATACGGCCTATGAAGCAATGGACCATAATCGAAAAGGAATATGATGACTCATGGAAAAAAGGACCAAATACATGGGTAGGCAAGAATTTGAGTGATATAGAATCCATCATTTTCTTAACACCTTTCCTCATATAAATAGAATATAAACGCCAAAATATATTTCATTTTTGTAATTATACATAAATACTTCCTTGTTGTTATTGTTAGACGTGGCGGCGATTATATGGACCCATTTTACTATGAATCATCATTTTCCTTTTCTATCTTGGGCCATTTCTTCAGAGGCTGTATTTTCCTCGGCCATTTCTTCCTAATATCGATGGGTATATGTTTATTCTTAGTTACTATTTTCATCTAAATACATTGGATTCACTTGTAAGACTAGAGGCATATATACACTCAGAGAGTGCAAACCTCCGCCGTCACAAGGATTGCATAGCACAGCGACATCTATTGGCAAATGTCAAAAAGACTAAGTGATTCATTTGGTGGGGATCGGCGGAGGTTTGTTTAATATTATGATAGATGATATGACACCTCTCTTTAAAAAATCATGTCCATTTTTTAAAGCTGAATTTGTACTTTGTTTAGATATGTTGGCTTTTTATGAAATAACTTTATTAAACAATAATGTTTAATGTTGTTACAAAACTACAAAAATATTAAATGTTATTTTATATAACTAAATAATGGCTTTACTGCGAAGGGGAAAAATATCGCGGAAATATTAGGCATCTTACAAAATGTGAAATGCTTTGAGAAAAATTTATTGTACGATGCATATAAATATATATATATATATTGTCTTCATTCGTCTTAATCATTTAAAAAGTATATTCAATCTTATAATGCCATCCATATTTAGTACAAGTAAATTAATATATATTACAATGCATGAGCAAACCAAATATATCAACCTTTATATTTCATTACGATTATTCTTGGCACTGATATTGTGTCATAGTAACTCATTTTTTATTGTTCGATTAAGTCATTAAAGTATTAACGTGATTACCAAACATTACGAACAGAGTGGATTAATTGAATTATACATATGTATATATATTTCTCCATTGCATCTTGAATAATGAATACAAGATTGATCAGAAAAGGTGATGTGTTTTGAAACGTGATTGATTGACAGGAAAGGAGAGGAAATAAACAAAAAGTAGCTTGGCAATATTCTACGAAGTGTCACTTCATTTGGGTTGTTGAGAAGTCAGCGTTAACTGAGAGAGACGAATATCATCCTAAAAAAATACGTATTGTTCTTATATCCATAACAATAACGAATCTTTTTAATGAACTCTATTATTCTATCTATTAGTATTAAATTAATCAAGTAACTGTTATACTCAAGAAACTATTAGTGTGTATTTTTTTTGCTCATGTATGGCGATAAAGGGATCTGACACTCGGAAAGAGAAAGAAAACAGAGTATCGAAATGGAAAAAAAAATTCATTTGGGAATATGAATAATTTAGTAAAGGGCTCTGCAATATAAGTACAATGTGGTTACCTTGTTATTGGAATCTCTATTTCGTCTAGTTAATAAATGCCCCTTATTCATAGTATAGCAATGGGATACTCTTGTATTCCTTGGTTTACTCCGACCTATTTGCGCGTCTCCGTGAACAAGAATGGATATGGAATAGCTGGTCGAGGAGATGGCAAAAATTAATAAACAAAAAAATACTTAAAAATTAAATAAGAGGCTTTTGTCTTTATTTTTCATTGAGGGTTGCCTCCTAGATAGTTTATTCCCGACTGATACCAAAATGAGCTCAAGTTCACTATATTTATAAGTTGAGCTAGAAACTAAATAAACAAACTTTAATTATTGCATTTATAGCTTTGTATGGCTTCATTATATTGTCTGGTTAGAAATATATCGATAAATATATTTTATCAATATGATTTTAACATAATTTCATTGCGGAGGAACAATGAAAGGATCCCTTTTCTTGAAAAATTGAATAAAGACTTAAACTTTGTTCTATATGATCAAAACAATGGGGGCTTTTAGAGTAAATATCAGAAGGTCTATTTTGAGCTCAAATCAAGGGGCTTTTGTCATTATCTACTAGTGCTATTCGATCTTTTGATGACAATACTAAATTAATTATAGAGAATTTCGGCAGATATATATTTTAGTTTTTTAATATTTATAAATATTCCTGTACGATCTGCCGTATAAAACTGACAACATTTATTTTCCTTTCAAAATTAATTGAAGACTCTGTGAATGACCCTTTTATATAAACTTATAATCGAATGCTGGAATGGAAAAAGACCTCCATGAGTATATTTTTGTGGTTGTGGAAGATAGTATAAAGTAATTTTGAACCCTATTTGATGCCAAACGAATATTTTTTGGGGTGTCGTTAAGGATATATGCTTAGTTCAAATACTGTATAAGCAAAAGAAAAAAAAAGAATTGTAAGTTTACTATATATAAGAAAGTGTATATCCTTTTCAGTTATTGTTTAGTTGAAAAGTGATTAATGTATGGTGTAGTGATCATAGTCTAAAACAACAAATGAAATGTAATGCATAAGAAACTAGGGGCATATATACACTCAGAGAGTGCAAACCTCCGCCGTCAAGGGGTCCTTATGAGCCTTCCGAGGCGGATTTGTCACGACTGGGGCGGCGTAGAGGGACGGAGGAGAGTTCCCTCGACGGAAATTCCGAGAGGAAGACGCTCCCGGCACCCGATTTCACATCACAGCGGCATCTATTGGCAAAGTAGGCTAACTTGAAATATTTATTATATTTAGCTCGTTTTGCATCTTAAAGAAGCACTCAAAGATGCCAAAATTTAATCACTTGTTCCTTTTGACATTTCCAACAACTCCACAAAGTTTCATCGGAATCCGTTCAGTACTTTTTGAGTTATCCTGCTGACAAACAGACCAACAAACCAACCAACAAACCAACGCCAGTGAAAACAATACCTCCTTCGGCGGAGGTAATAATAATATAAAATCGCTCTTAGAAAACATAATACCTAGATCGGATTCATTTCATGTTATATTCATAAATATTTATCATAAAAAATTCATAAAGAAACCGATTCTTCTATATATTAAAAACAAACAAAAAAGCTATTGAAAAGTATGAACAAAGAATTTGTTTTTCATAAAGCGGTAGAAACTTTGAGACTTTATGCATAGTCATTTTTTATACTTACTCCGACGAGATCCATTTTCCATGTAGGCTTTCTTTTAAGTCCAATGTTTGGGAAGAGCCTCTCGATGATGAACAATGTTTTCTATCTTTTCACATAATCCATGGACAATGAATCATTCCTTTCCACATATTCAAGCTTATATGACTGGATCCTTGTGAACAGGAGGAGAAACCAAAGTAACGAACCTGAAAATATATATGAGCACGTGAGTTAAAAAGATTATTATTTGTCATTTCTTACATTTAAACCATGTTGTTCACTTGTATGTTTTGAATTTACTTTAATTTAAATGCAGTTGTATGACGCATGAGTGCACCTTAAAACATTGAATGAAATCGAGAGCTTGCTCCACTCGACTCCCAAGAAGGGGAAGCCGATATTGATCAACCTCGTTCAAAATATCCTAAGAGCGATCAAGGAATACTACATGGAAGGTTGACTTTTTTCGCACGCCGGGAAATCAATACGTAAGTAGGACATCTAAATTATATTTATTTATTATCTATGTGAATAAATATATTATAATTTCTATGCTTATATTCTTAAAAATTTAGATATTCAATATAAAACATCAACTAACCTGAGCCAATTTACTCTTAATTTAACTTTCGAGAAAAATAATCGATATTATGAATACATAATTACTGAAAAGGAAGAAGTACCTACTTAGGTAAAGAGTCAACCTTCCATGGTGTTTCTAGATTTCCTTGGATGGATGTACTAAATATGATGCTATAAAGCTCTACATATTATCCAATCTCATATACTAGTATTCCACCAAAACAATTAAGACAAACATATTGAGGAAAAAATTCGTTGGATGCAAGTTATGTATAGTATACAAGAAATTTCATGCCTTCACGGATTGTTAACGTCAGTTATCGCATTATTATTCTATCGTCATTAAAATATATTATACTTTTATTCTTCCCGCTTGCTGGTAGGTTTTCAATGACGTCACAAAGGGTAGCAAAAAGTCAACAATATACCATGGACTGATATACATTTTTTCAACATAAGAGCATTGTTATATACTTAGCGTAATATGAAGAGTAATATTCGTATGAGAATATCATTAGTCATCCGTAACACACAACAGTGACCAAAGTGTCAAGTCTTAAATGTTAATAGACTACTGAAAGTAGTTATTTGCTTGATCTTCCGCTATGCCACTTTTTAGTAATACGTGATCAATGTATTCATGGTGGAATTCTAAAAATGTTTTTTTAAGAAATAAGAATTAAGTTTTAAAATACAAGTTACCTTTAACAATAACTTCTTTTTATCAGTTGAGAAAACATTTTTCGTCATTATATTATTATCTGCAAAAGATTATGGATATAATCAACGTCAGAGATTTATATTCTCAACCATGTGAGGGAGTTACTGTAATATGTTGTATTATTGTTTACATGTACAGTGGCGCCACCACAGCCATTAATACGTACTATAAAAGAAAATAATAAATAGTCATCTTTGAGATCTCTGATCATCCGCTTGTTTATCTGTTCACGGTCTAGAAATATAACATGGTGGCAGCTAAGGTGATCGTACAACCCTCATCTTCATAAATCAGACTGTTAATTCAACAAATACAAGTGAGATTCTTCCCGGACGCGAGGAAGCCCTGTTGAAGTACCCGACGACAACCAACCAGGATGTCCAAAACGCCTATTTTTCCACAGATGGACTGGGATGACCCAGACACAGCCCAAAGCTTTAAGGAATGGAAGCAACTTGTGGAGATGTGGTTGAGGAGGGAAAAGACAGAGAAGAAAGATCAGTTGGACTACATTGTACCTGCTTCAGGGAAAAGAGGCCTCCGAATGTTCAACACATTCAACCTCTCTGCAGAACAGATGGAGGATCCCAATACCTACTGGGAAATGATGGAGGATCGTATTATTCCCCAAGATAATTTCCGTGTACATCGTTTGGAATTCACATACATGCGCCAGAAGACTGATGAGTCAGCCGAAGACTTTATATCACGTTACGTGAAAAGTCTGAGCGATGTAAATTCCATGACACCAATGATCGTCTCATAGATGCCATAATTGCGGGAATACTTAGAAATAAAACCAAGGAGAAGTTACTCGCAGAAAAAGAATTAGACCTAGAAAAAGTGATTGCGCGTGTAAAAGCAGACGAATCTGCAGCTCGTCATCTCCAACAGATGAACGAAGCCGGTCCAGAGGAAAAACCATTCATACTGTCACAAAGAACTGTCCCAAATGCGGAGGTACCCACCAGCTGGAACCACGTAATAAGTGCCCTGCTTATGGAACCACATGTGTCAAATGTGGGAAGCGAGGACATTGGGCAACTGTATGTAATATAAGATGCCAGGATAAACCCCGACTACAGAATGGCCCCAGGAATCAGGCAACACCCACTCAAGGCTCAATGACACCAAGAGGTAACCAGCACACCCGGAACCGTCAACGTAACCGTCACCGTCCCCGAGGTGGTGGTAAACAAAACGACGAACTCACCATGGATGACACCACATATCAACTAGAGAAGTTCTCTTTAATGAAATTACCTTCGATGTACTAAAGCGTGAGCCTGCAGATCAACTGTTTGTGACACTGCAAGTGCAGCTCCCTCATCGTAAGAAGAATCTCGACACCCTATGTGTCAAAGTTGACTCTGGTGCCCAAGGTAACCTATTACCCTTGCGCGTATATAGGGAGATGTTCCCACATTCCCTTGACGAAAGGAAACTTCCAAGGCGTGACATTTTAAGGACAAACTCTACTGTTCTCTGTGCTTGTGGAGGCACTCGGATAAAGCAATATGGTTGTGTGACTGTACCCACCAGGTATCATTCTGGATGGGAAGACACTGTATTTTACGTAGCAGATGTGCCTGGAAAGACCCTGCTTGGACTTCCGTCCACCATGCAACACCAGATCATCTCCGTGAATTCGCCAACTTCCATAGGACACTCAGAGGTCACGTTTGAAGCCGTTTCTGTTAAGCCTTTTTTAGGAGGGCTTGATGCAATCGTCGCCAAATACCCCAAGTGTTTCACTGGACTTAGTGCGTTCCATGGAACCATCTCTTTGAGCTTAAAGGAGGATGCCCAGCCACGAGTCCAGCCGCCGAGAAAATTTGCTATTCAGCTTACCAACAAGCTGAAATCTGAAATAGATCGGATGGAGGACATGAAGGTAATTGCAAAGGTCACTGAACCTTCCGATTGGGTCTCAAATTTAGCCTTCAGTGTCAAGGATAACGGTGATTTACGAGTCTGCTTAGACCCCTCTGAGCTAAACAAGGCGCTCAAGAGGACCTACCACCGTACTCCCCGTCTAGAAGAAATAACGCACAAGCTGAATGGTGCAACTGTGTTCAGCAAGTTAGATGCCAAGCATGGCTACTGGGGATTAAAACTTGATGAAAAGTCATCCCATATGACTACTTTCAACACTCCATTTGGAAGATATCGTTTCCTTCGAATGCCTTTTGGCTTGAACGTCAGTCAAGACTACTTCCAGGCCAAGATGGACATGATTTTAGAGGAGTGCAATGGAGCCATTGGAATCGCCGATGACATCACTGTGTACGGACGTAACACAGACGATCATGACAAACACTTGATGGAGCTCATCCAAGCAGCTCTCAAGCATGGCCTCGTTTTCAACCTAAAGAAGTGCGAGATCGGTGTTCCACGTGTCAAGTTCTTCGGAAACTACTATGACAAAGATGGTATCCACCCTGATCCAGAGAAAGTCCGCGCACTCAAGTGTATGCCGGCTCCTCAAAACGTTGAGGACTTGAGAACATTCTTGGGTTTACTCACCCATCTAGGAGAATTTATTCCTTTGTTGTCAAGCAACACCGAACCCCTTCGTGAGCTACTGAAGAAAGACACAGAGTGGAATTGGACATCGTCCCACCAGAAGATATTCCGTAACATCACCGATAGGATATCGGAAGACTGTATTCTCAGATACTTTGATGTTAACAAGCCGATCCTGGTGCAGGTAGATGCGTGTCTGAAAGGACTTGGAGCTGTTCTTCTTCAAGACAACAAACCTGTTGTGTATGCCAGCAAAGCACTCACTCCAGCAGAGACTCGTTATGCGAATATTGAACGTGAGATGCTAGCTGTGGTTTTTGGTTGTGAACGTTTTCATACTTACATCTATGGAACACACATTGTAGTGGAATCGGATCACAAACCCCTGGAGAACATCCACAAAAAGAACATGGCAGACACCCCACCTCGTCTACAGCGTATGCTTTTGCGTGTACAGCCCTACGATATCACTATCAACTACAAAAGGGTAGTGAAATGGTGCTAGCCGACGCTCTCTCTCGTCTTGGACCCCTTCCAGGAGCTGAGATCGAGCTGGATAAAACGGTACATGCTGTTCATTTCACGGATCAACGCCTTTTAGACCTCCAGAACCACACCAGAGAAGACCAAGTTCTTAATGCCCTGTGTGAAACCGTCATGACAGGATGGCCGTCTGAAGTAAAAGAAGTGTCCAAGACGCTCAAGCCGTTTTGGTCCATGAAAGACCAATTGTCAGTTGAGGATGGATTCCTGACAAAAGGTCGAGCCATTGTGATTCCTCAAGTCATGAGGAAGGAAGCACTGCAGCGCATCCACGAGGGACATCAGGGAGTGACCAAGTGTCAACTTCGCGCCAAGGACTGTGTATTTTGGCCAGGCATCAACAAGGACATCGAGAAACTCTGCCTTTCCTGCCATGTATGCCAAAAACACCAGCGCGCAAATCCGCATGAGCCCCTGAAGCCTCATGATATTCCGACAAGACCATGGGAAGTTCTCAGAGCCGACTTGTTTCTTTGGGAAAGGGAAGAGTACCTAATAGTTGCTGACTACTACTCGAAGTACCAGATTGTCAGGAAGATGCCACAGTTTGTTACATCTGCAGCTGTAATCAAGGCCCTTAAGCAAATATTCTCGGAGCTTGGTATCCCTTCTAAGCTGAACACCGACAACGGCCCACAGTTCAGCAGTGTTCAGTTCAAAGAGTTTGCTGCTTAATGGGAATTCCAACACAAAACGTCCAGCCCTTACTACCCCCGCAGCAATGGATTCATCGAAAGGATGGTCCAAACTGTCAAAAATACCATGACTAAAAGTAAAGATGCCAAGGAAGACCCATACATGGCACTTCTCATCCTTAGGGCAACACCTATTGATAGTTCCCTTCCATCTCCAGGCGAACTAGCCATGAATCGTCGTCTCCGTACGATTTTACCAACGACTATCTACAATAGTGACCGTAATCGGGACCAGATCATGGAGAGACTCATTCATCGTCAAACCGTGCAGAAAGAAAACCATGATAAGTCTGGTGTTACATCTTTAATCTCAATTGATACCAGGACAAAAGGTTTCAATCCTAGGACACCAGGACCACAAATGGCATCCTGGAACCGTCACAAATATCAGCCCAAATCCGCGCAGCTATTTTGTAACTACAGAGAACGGCAATACGATCCGTCGTAATCGCGTACACTTACGTGAAGTGAAGTGGCCGACACCCCTTCAAATAGCTGTGAGGAGGAAAAGTCCCCTGAGGTATCTAGACCATCTCATGTACCAGGGACACCCAAGACTACGCCAAGGCCTTCCCCGAGATCAACATCCGAACCTGCCGTCGTTATAAGCCCGGATTGTACAACATCGAACCAAGTACCTATGGAACCCAGGCGTAGTGGTAGAATTAGCCAACCACCCAATAGGCTAATCAACTCTCTGGATCCTAAAAATCATCATTATTGATCCATATTAATTCAATTTATGGTTACTCATTGTTCTCCGTTTATTAGGTTTTTTTGTCTCTTGAAAAGTTAATTCAATTGTGTATTCATTTTCTTCTTATAAAAAGGGGGATGTAATATATTGTATTATTGTTTACATGTACAGTGGCGCCACCACAGCCATTAATACGTACTATAAAAGAAAATAATAAATAGTCATCTTTGAGATCTCTGATCATCCGCTTGTTTATCTGTTCACGGTCTAGAAATATAACAGTACTGTATGGAAATTAAGATGTGAAAAGCAAACGTATTTAAAAATAACTTAAAAACATCAACATGAGTACCCACTTTTTTTCTTCTTGAAACCATAAAAGAACCCTAGTAGGAGCCGTTATTTAAAAAATGGTTGGTGCGTCAGCTCTTATATTCATTTTTTGGTACTAAATATTATTTGACGAAAATTTACAAAAAAAACAAAGTCATAAATGATCATAACTAAATTTTGTAAAACTACATTTTTGTAAAATAAGTAATAACAAAAAGTTTTGCTTCATAACGAAACCTTTGAACACAATTGGGGGGGGGGGGTAAGGGGGGGGGTCAAACCAAAATCCATTTTTCTACGATCATTTAGTTTTTATGACGCAACTTTCGCGGGGGGATAAATTTTGATATCTTAATATCAGGTTTCTATAATGCCCCCTAATGGTCATTGTGGCGGCAAGTCATAAGGAGGTGGAATCATTCTATATTTGACGTCACAATAAGTTAACAAATAAGTTTAATAGTTTACCTAAAAACAAGACATTCTATATATATGACAATTGTATCATAAATGACTAAAGAAAATATCCGGAAGCTATACAAAAACAAAATGTAATGAATGAAATACATTATAATCAAAGTCGTTCATTTGAATTTGCCATAACAAAAATCTCCGAGTATACAATAAATTTGATATATATTTACATGGTGCTGGGATTATATTCATCCCCATCTCTCATATCAAATTGTTTGAGTTCACCCTTTTCATTATGAGGAAAAGTTTGTATGCTTGATGTTTATACAATTCGAATGGTTATAAGTTTAACATATCGTTAGTCAACAAGTTGTGAGTCGATTATTTATTATATGACAAATGATTTAAATTGACATTTTGTTTGTCAAAAAGGATATCTTAAAAAATCTCCTTTTCACATTAGATATACATTCCAATTGTGAATTTCGTGCTGTAAAAAATGAAAAAAACATGCATGGCATAAAAAACAATTTCAATATCCACTCCTTCGCAGGTAGACATTTTTTTTAAATTAGGATCTTAAATATGAATGGTCTTTATTTAGAAACAACTGGTGATATGGGCTCTTTCATCCATCTGTCTCCAAAGAGTGTTATACATTCTTAAATATAAATAAATTGAAATTCAATCAAAGCTATAGAAAAGATTATATTTTTATTTACAGCTTGGCTAAAGATATTCTAAGGAACGGTAAATTAAAAAATATATATATTCAGTTCTAAAAAATTCCAAAGTAATTGCCTCAAAAACAAAAAATAAATAGACATTGTAGTCTAAAATTATCACTTCTGAGAGAACAACACCAATTTTAACAATGATTGAACTTAATCAAATAATAAAAAATAACTTTAAAAATGCACAGAATATACTTTAAAAACGATAATCAATTATTATAAAAACAATATTTTGAAGTTTTAAGAATGCGACGTAAAATCTTTAAATGAGATAGTGAATTGATGGGAGATACTTGATCTCCTCTGAAGCAATGGTCCACGAATCGTTGCGAACAGACGGAATTTTGAGAGAAAATGCAGCATATCTGGCTGCAGCTGATACCAAAATTGTTCTTAAATCCGTTGGCTTCACGCACTCCCGTTTTGTTAAAGAACTGGCAACCCTTGCTTTGGCGTTCAACAAGGCGTAATCTATAGCCTTGGAGTATTGGAACGAGCCTTTTCTTTTTTGAAGTCCAAAAAGCAAACTGCCTTTATGTATCTCTACCCACAACTATCCAGACTCTGACGTAAAGGAAAAGAATTTCTTCAACATAGAGACAGCCTGGCAATCTATGAAGGCATGTTTGGTGTCACTGTATAATCTACCGCAATCCTTGCAATGCTCCGAAATAAGGAACGGTGAATTAATTCATCCTAGGATTAGTCTATTCGATTGAATAAAGGAGCATGAAAACTATATATACTTGTTTTCAATTATATTAGTTATTGCAATGATCTATTAAGGTATTCCTTGAACTTATGTTTGTTTATTTTCCCTTATATTTTACATTTCTACAAAGAAACCCTTAAAGGGATTCATCGGAGAGCACACAGAGAGCACCCTATTTACTTTTTATTTTTTAAAGTGCTTGAATGCATTGAAGGCTGATGCAAGTATTAGTTAGTGCAAATGCGAACACAAAAATATAATCTAATATATGGAAGTATTTTATTCCCTTCTGATTATAGGTAAGCACCAGCTTACTCCTAAACTCTAAGGAGTATTTCCATATTTGTCGAATAAGTATTTGTCGAAAAATGTACGAAATATTATCATTCGTACTTTCAGATATAGAAAAAAATATATTAAGATTATTACCTCCGCTGAAGGAGGTATTGTTTTCACTGGTGTTGGTTTGGTTGGTTTGTTTGTTGGTTTGTCAGCAGGATAACTCAAAAGTACTGAACGGATTCGGATGAAATTTTGTGGAGTTGTTGAAAATGCCAAAAGGAACAAGTAATTAAATTTGGCATCTCTGAGTGCAGAATTAAGATGCAAAATGAGCTAAATACTACTAAATATTTCAAGTTAGCCTACTCTGCCAATAGATGCCGCTGTGCTGTGAAATTGGGTGCCGGGAGCGTCTTCCTCTCGGAATTTCCGTCGAGGGGAACCCTCCCCCGTCCCTCTACGCCTTCCCAGTCGTGAAAAATTCGCCTCGGAAGGCTCATAAGGACCCCGTGACGGCGGAGGTTTGCACTCTCTGAGTGTATATATGCCTCTAGTTTAGCATATATTTAATTGAATAGAGATTTGATGAAATTCGCTAATGAAAACAATAATATATTATTCTTTATTTTCGTTATACAGCCCTTTATCTTTATAGATATATTAAGCTTTTTACACAAAATTGTGTGATAACAGAAGAATGTGAACTTGTGTGAATATGATTCTTTTGAATAGCTTCCTATAATGTTCTCAGACTGCGATATGTTGATTTCCCTCAAGTAGAGCACTTCAAGCTATTTTCATGAATCCAATAAGGTCTCAGAGAGTAAACAAGCAAGAGCTATACATGTATTTAGGCTTCAAGCATGTTAATGGAGATCCATTTCGAAAAATAAATGGCCACAGGGTTTTATAAATAGGATATTGATATATATATGTATATATATAATAATAATAAGTTGTAATTTTTATATTATAACGCTCATCCTCTCACATTCAACTCAATTGAACCATATAAAATGTTATTTCTTTATCGATTTTTTTTTAAAAATCGTATATAAATAAATTGTCTGAAGGGCTCATTTCCAAACACAATGAACGAAATTGTAGACAGAGTCCTAATGGAGGCTAATGTATAAGTGAATATTTTAGTAAAAATATTTGAACATTTCGAGGAACATTTATATTATAATGAGTATTTATAAGTAGATAAAACTGTATTAACAAACATATTTTTTATACTTCGGTAGAGGAAAAGAATGAAGTATTGTAATCATTTTCATTGTCGTTTCAGGTCCAATCTATTTTGGAGCCTCAAAAGGTAAGCCCTCTGTGCAAAAGAAAAGATAATCCGTCATTCATGTATATATTAAGAAATATTCGTTAAATAAATGATTTCACCCCCGTCTAAACTTTGGCTTAAAAATAATAATACACATAGTCTGGATTCCTTGCTTTGGGTTCTATATCAGAGAGCTTCTTACATTTGCTTGATCTTCCTCAATCATTGAAGCAGAGGATTTTTCGGTCGACTTGTAGTATAATTGATAGTACAAAACTTATAGCTCAATTTCATATTTCCGCTCAATAAATTTTATTATCCGTGCAATAACAGTGGATTTTAATACATTTAGGTCATTCAGCCTTTGTTGAATGTCCTGTCTTCTGTTACTCAAGCGTTTTATTTACCTAAAAGTGTACGAAAACGAAAATATTTAGCTCAAATATTTTAAAAGCCAATGTTATTTTTAGTGCTAACAAACGTAAATATAATGCCCCCACCTTTGTCACAAAGCTAAGGCGCTTTAAATATTAAGTCCTTTATTGCAAAAAGAATTACGACAAATTCATACTTCGAGGTCGAAGACCTAACGGCAATAATCATAGGAACCGCCGCTCGCCACTCAGCCCTGCAAATTAAGATTTTGCACGCAACATCAGATGGTTAGAAATAGGCTGGAATACCGTACAATAACATCGCGTGCATTAAACTTTTATGGTTTATCAAGGATTTTAAGAAAATACCTGCGGTTTTTTAACCAATAAATCGACATTTTATGTAAGTCATTTATGAACAGTAAATTTAAACTATAGTGTGTGTGTAATCCGTTATATTTCAGCACGAAGTAGCTGGTCTAAAATAATAAATATAATTTAATAAAATAAAACAAAACAATAATAAAAACACAAACTAATTAATAAGCGTATATATATACATGAATATATAAAATATAAATAAAAAAACCACATCGATTTTTTGGGGAAATCATGCCATGAGATCGGAGTAATCTATAGCGCCACTCCCTCGGCGAGAGCTATTGCTGCATCCCTGGCAGCTCTCCACGTCCTGGCCTGTCGCAACTGTGGACTTTTATTCCAGGCAGTTCTTGCAGCACATACCAGGGTATCTGCCTGCCAGAGGAGGGGGTGGGGACGATTCCGGCTGCGTCGGATCTGGTCTCCTTTCCATTTTTTTTCTCGAAGAGCATGAGGCCAAGTGGGTTTCTCCCTCCTTCTTCGCCGTCCCTACTCCAAAATGCCTTCCACGCCTCCATGGCTGCCGACCGCACGGCCATGGTGTTGATGGATGGAAGCCCTGCCGACTTCAGGAGGTCCCGGACGGGTATGTGCTCTCTCCTGAGACTGCCAGTGAGAGTCCTGGCAACATCATTCAGAGCTACCTGGGCAGCTGCAAGCGGTCCTGTGGGTTACTGCCTCCAAACCGTACGGGTGTGACCGCTGAGACAGCATAGCCGAGCTTCCCAAGAACAATGCCCTTGGCAAGTTGGTGGAGGTAAGGACCCCTTGGGATGTGCTTCGCCAACCTTACAACCATGTTGGCCCTGACCCTGGCTGCCCTCGCCATGATGTCAACATTTAAGTTGAGTGAAAGGGTGGAGTCAAACTTTGCCCCTAGCAACTCCAATTCACTGGAGGGGGAGACTGTGGAGGGGCCGACCTTTACCTCAACCCTCTTCCTTCTCTCTTTACTGTCCCTACCACCCGCCAGGAGTAGCTGGGTTTTTGTGTGGTTTAAAGAGAGCCCATTTCTCGCTGCAAACTCCACAAATTTGGCGGCGAGGAGGTTCAGATTGGTCTCCACCACATCAACATCTCTGCCCGCTGTCCAGACGCTGACGTCGTCTGCATAGCAAACAATGTTCTCACCCACCCCCATCTCCACTGGGAGGCCAGCCATGAGTATGAGAAAGAGTAAAGGACCAAGGATAGAACCTTGGCGGACCCCATACTTCACGTCGACGAAGTCGCTCCTGGTGCCGTTCCAATTGACGCATTGCTTGCCTCCATTCAGGTAGGATCCAAACCAGTCTCCCACCTTCTTGTGACGCCAAGGTCCTTGATTTTTTCCAGTAGGAGGTCGCAGTCGACGGTGTCAAACGCGGAGGATAGATCAAAGGCCAGTATGCCTACGACCTTCCCTTCCTGGACAGCCTTTATCCATTTGCTGTGAGCCGTTCCAATGGCTGTAGTAGTGGAGCGGCCAGCCCGAAAGCCAAATTGGCTGTTGGGTAAGGCGCTAATTTTTCCCATATGGTACTCCATCAGCCTTAACTACCTTCTCCAAGATCTTGGAGAGGACGGGGAGCAGGGAAACTGGCCGATACGAGGCTGGGTCCTTTGGGTTTTTCCCTTTACCTTTGTGCACCGGAATTACAATGCCTGTTTTGAGAATGACGGGTACCTTGCCGTTGGCAAGAGAGCAATTGATCAGGTGGGAGATAGGGGAGGCCAGAACTTCAATTCCTAGTTTGAATACAGATGCCGGCAGTCCGTCCACGCCCATCGCCTCTGTATTGGATATGGAGGAGACGACTCTCCTAATTTTGGCTGCACTGGCAAAGGAGAAGTCCAGCACGATCCCCCGAGGACTAGCCCAATTGCAACTGCGGTCAGTTCTGACACAGATGTCGGAAGAAGGGGTGGAGAGGACAATGCTTGCCCGAAGATCATTTACTTTTTTAATATAAAAACTGTTTAATGCATCCGCAGCCCCTTTGTCGTCGCATGTGTCGATACCATTGATAGTAAGTGACAGAGGAAGGGGCGTAGCTTTGGTTTTTCCCATGGCCCTGTTGGCCAGGTTCCACAACGCCTTAGAATCGCCGTTGGCCTTCTTGATGGCGTTCAAGTTGGACAAGTTTGTCCTTTCTGACTCCAGCTGCCGCCTGATTCCTGAGAACCTTATATTCCCTTCTACCCAGAGCTCTGTTTCTTTGGTCGATAAGTCGAAGCGTTGCCTTGCTCAGATACAAGTTTGTATTTTTTCTAACGGTGATGGCCTTGACAGGGGCCACCTTGTCGAGGGACATGGTGATTCCCGCTACAATGAAGTCGAGGACTGCGTCCACTTCTTTAATGTCGTAGATATCGTCCCACTTCCACTGCTCTAGAGCATTCTCCAGGGCATGTCTTTTGATGGCCTTGAAGTTCTTCTTCTTATGGTGACGGGGCGGCTGGGAGATCTCCCTTTAATATTCACCTCAGCGAGGACGGGGCGGTGATCGGTTGTCGTGTCTGGGAGGACGCAGACGTTTCCTGGGAGAAGAGAGGAGGATAAGTAGACATGGTCTAACGTCGAAAACCTATGTCTGTTCTCTTTTCCGAATCTTCCGTGGGAACACCAGGTGTCGGGGGTGGTCTGGTATTCCATACCGTACTCCTCCATACCTCTCTGCAGCATTTGTAGCAGACCTCTCCTATTATAGGTGTTTTTTCTATTGTTCGTCTTCGCCTGGTCTAGGTTGAAGTCACCTAGGATGATGACATTTTTGCATTGTAAGGTGGCTGCCCTCGTTTGCTCCAGTAAGAGTTTAAGGTCAGTCTTCTCCGAATCCAGGGTGCCCCATGGTCGATATACTCCACCCCCACTAGTTTGTTGGGAAATTTCAACTCCAGCCAAACCGCAATGCCTGACTCCCCTATTATGTTGGGTAGCAGCCGTGCAGATGCACGCGCAGCCAGCTTTGTTTTTACCAACATGACTATCCTCCTTTTGCCATCACCATCCGCCAAGGGGAGGAATGTGTGTAGTTTTCAATTGCAAAGCTGGCGCTCTGTTCTTCGTTTAACTCCGTCTCGGTGATAGCTGCACGTCTACATTGTTAAAGGCAAGAAGGTTTATTAGCGCCAACTCTTTGGTGTTCCCCCAGTTGAAGTTGGCGCAGTTCCACGTAAGGAACTTTAGCGGCGCACGGCCGCGGAGACGAACTTCTCCATCAGCACCGCGAGCTGTGCGGTCAGTTCTGTGGGAAATTGGGACGTTGCTTCGTTTGGCAGTCTGATGGGGGACGGTACGTATGGGGCGTGTGGTGGAGTCGGCATCATCCCACCGCCGTGGGAGTAGTCGTACGAAGTGCCCAGTCGTCGTTTAATCCAACCAGTGGGGCGAAATTTCTCAACGTTGGAGGATTTGACCAGTTTGATTGGTAAGGCTGTTGTTGTTGGAGACCCATAACATGTGCTGTAGAGATGGTCCGTACCTCTCCCGCCTCTGACCGCGCTCCGGGGTCTGAGTCTTCCTGGGGGTGCCCCGTTTCCCCTTGGAAAGTTTCCCTGTTGAAGCCATACTTGAAACTGCTTCTTCCGGTCCTCTTCTCTTTCCCTCTTGCGTTCAATCCGAACCGCAGTACGTATATGACCGTGCCAATCTTTGCACTCCTTCCTTGAGTCAGGATTGCCATAACAGGTTGCCTTGTTGCACAGAGCCAGATGAGCTCTAACACAGCCTTCGGGGCAGGGTTTTTTCCCCACATTGAGGGGCATAACTTTCCTCGTTTTTTCCCCGGTTCACTAAGGTCCTGCATTGTTACTGAAGCTGCTTACAGGGCTCTGAAGATGCAGCCGTAGATTTTTTTAGATGCTAATATAGCCCCCACTTTTATGTCCTCTATGATTTTCTTATGATCTCATTCGTGCATGACGGACGCTTCCAGCACGTTATGCTTCTGTCAAAGTTTCATTTCTTGCACAGAAGAAAAGACTACGTCTTTTATCTATAAAGGATTACTCTCCATAATACCATCGGAGCTAATTCTCCTTATATTAGATATTTAAGAGTCTCTCCCGTCGGGT
>CP045894.1:1388731-1410262 GCA_013387185.1 Caligus rogercresseyi
AAGCTGTTTTTGTGTTTGAAGCGTGCGGACGTGGTGTTGTGTTCCTCTACACTGTTTCATTAAGTACGTGTGACTGGGACAGATTTTTGACATTTTTGGGCCACTAGGCACTCCTATATCGCCTCTGGGTCCTCCGGATTCACTGTGTTTACCCTTTTGTCTTCGGCGGTGGATGGAATCGGGATCGAGGAGCATGTAAGAGGACCTTCTCTTTTTTGTCTCTTCTCCCTCTCCGGAGGAAAAAAAATAAACCTGCTTAAACTCCTGACGTTTTGATCAGGAAGATTCTCTCTACCTTCTCCCTTTTTGTTTTCGCTCACTCTCAGTATGAGTGATGAAAAAACATCCAATGCTTCTAAGAACGCGGTTTTTCTTGAAGCAAACGATTCAAATATGACATATAGCGCAGCAGTTAATTCAACTCTAAAGAAAGACACCCTCTCGTCATTCAATAATATAACTGATGGATCTGTAAATGATTCTAATGGATGGAAGAACTTTTGCTTGTTTGCTCAAAGGCTTGACAAGCGGGGACCTCTGAACAAAAATCAAATGCACCCTGGTAATTTGGCAGTGATAGCGACGGATATTCTTAAGCTGAATCCAGCTGAAGTTCATAGCATTAATTGGGACAGACCCCATCGCCCTCTCATTATTACGAGACAAAAAATACCCATGGAAAGAATTTCAAATGAAATTACTCTTCCTGTTGAAATGGACCTTAAAGACGAAGAAAATAACCCGTTCAAGATTATGCTTGATTGTCGTAAACTAATGTTAGCAAGGGATGGTGATCATGTTTTCGATGTGACTCTGAAATATGGGTACGGTAAAATATGTGAACAGGCTGTGAGATCTATGCTTGATCCTTTTTGTAAGTGAACTCCTTTCGCGTGGAAATGCTTCCCAGTCGGAAAAGTCCACGTTAAGAAAGTTTGCCATCTTTAATGATCCTAAATTTCAGCACTGGAACACAAAAGGATCTGACCTAGTCATAAATGTGACAGGTAATCCCAGAAATATTCCTTCATTGATTCCCTCAGGTGAGGAAATCGAAACTCTTGAGTTCCTCGGTCGGACACGACAATGTGGGAACTGCTTCATGTTTGGACACTTTCGTTCCTCTTGTAAAGAAAAAACAAGATCTGTTAGTTTTTACAAATCATGGATGCTTGCGAGACTAAAAAAGATCGCTGAGAATGGGCAAAGGTTATTCACTATAATTGATGAAGCAACTCAAAGGGTTTCGACCTCAACTGGGGAAAATGAAGGAAACAAACAACAAGTTGGAGGGGATCAAGATGAGGTTCTCCAGGAACCAACTGGGGAAAATGAAGGAACAAACAAGCTGGAGGGGATCAAGTTGAGGTTCGTAATGGACCTAACGATTCCACCGTTGAAAATATTGATACTCCGACAAGAAAATCTGACAATGGTACTCTGACATGTAACTTGGACCTTAACACGAATCTTGATACTGTGGAAAAGGATAAAGTAAAATCAAACCATATAGAGCAAGATGAAGGTAAAACTCCCCAAAAGCCTCCAATGACAGAAAAAGTTGCCTTACTTGTCAGAACTAGATCACAATCAGCTAATAAACGAAGCAGACGGGACTCGAATAATACTTCTGAAGTTAGTAAGGTCTCTTCAAATGAAAACAAGAAAACAAGAAATGATTCATAAATCAATGGAACAACAGTTAATTACAGACTTTTTTCCGCAAAGGATATCAAATGACATGGGAGCCAACATGGGTTTCTCCAAGATGCTGTCGTTGAACGTGAGAGGAGGAAAAGATCGGCGTGTAAGACATGGTCTTATGAAGCACTTGCTATCTCTTAGCCCTGATGTAATTTGTTTACAAGACGTCAAAACAAAGACTTCTACAACATGTGATGATAACTGTGGCGGATGCTTGCCAATTATGTTTCACAATTTCTACACGGGTACCGGCAAAAGGGGTGTCCTAACTCTCCTCTCAAAAAAAGCTCTCAAACCCTTATTCGTTAAGGAGCATACGAACGATAGCGATTGGCATAAATTAATTATCAACACTTCAGGATGTACTTTCTCCCTCATTAACGCATATGGCCCAAATATAAAATCATCTACCTTCTTTCAAACCATTATTGATTCCCAAAATAACGACAAGATTCCCTTCGTTTTGATTGGAGACCTGAATGTTGATCTTGACAAACCTTCAGGTCAATACCCAAATATAGCAAGTCTGAGGGATATAATGGGAAGGTTCAATCTAGTTGATGTGACAAAAAAATTCAGTCCTGATGATGTAATATCATGGAGTGGGGGAGGGAAAACCTCAAGAATAGATTTAGCTCTGATTTCATCCGTTTTAGTTAAAAATATTAAAAATGCTTTCTATAGACCGGAACCTTCGTCGGACCACAAAGCTATTGACATATCATTTCGCTCTATTCCTCGTAAACGCCAGTTCAAGGTTCCAAGATGGGTTTTAGGAGAAGACAAATTTAAAAAATCTCTTACTTTAAATTTGGTGAAAGGACGTTCTCTAATTTCTAAAAAAGACCTTACACTCTTCTTTACGAAATTATTACAAAGACTGTCAATAAAATTCATCGACTCAAATAAAAAGAAGTCTTCTGAACTCCAAAATCAAGTGGAAAATATTTTAAATAAGGCGCCTATCTTTATGAAGCAATATACCACGGACTTAGTCAACTCATATAGAATATTCGATATTGCAGAAACAGAAATGAAAAATAAAGTGGATCGTGAGTCTGACCCAACTATGAGAAATAAGTTGCTTCCACAAAAAAACCAATTACTGCTTCAACTTTACGAAAAATTGTTACTAATAATAAAATAATTAGGAAACCTTCTGCAATTCTCGGATACTTTCATGAGAGATTCTCGGAGATCCTTGGAGGGGAGAGACAACGCTTTCCAAAGAAGAGAAGATCTCATAAAGGGGAAGTCTACACCCTAGAAAATATAGTTAATTACATTAAAAAGACTATAAAGACTCTAAAGCAGCTGGTCCAGATGGGATATGTGGAAGATTATTTTCGCTCGTTCCAGAGGAAGTTGCTCCGTTTGTTTTAGCGATTGGGAGGACTATGGAAAGACACGGAAAAATGCCGGACTCTCTCTCAAAAGGAAGGATTGCATTGATACCAAAAAAAGGGGATGGAACGAATTTTAATCACTGGAGGCCAATCACTGTCCTAAATGATACTTACAGGATACTGTCCGGAGTGCTTGCTAAGAAAATTGAGCCCATTTTAAATAAAAACATAAAAGACGAGCAAAAAGGTTTCCTTAAAAACCGAAAAATTACGGACATATCAAGAAACATTTTAACTGTTATAGAATCTTTTAGAGAAAACAAAAAATTTGGCGCCTTAATAGCCATAGATTTTAAAAAAGCCTTTGACTCTGTGAAACACTGTCAAATTTTAAGATCCATTAAAAAACTTTTACCCCGATCCGTTTTTAATCCCATAAGAGCTTTACTTGCCAACGGCTCATCAGTCATCTCATTGAATGGTGCTACAAGTCCACCTATTTTACTGAAGAAGAGCTGCAGACAGGGTTGTCCTGTCGCTCCCTTACTTTTTATATCAGCGATAGATGAACTAACGAGACTCATCACAAAAAAGTATCTTGGTTTTGGTGTATCTTTTGCCGATAAGAAACACCTAATTGACCTTTATGCGATGATGTTACGTTAACGATTGAAGCCATACGAAACTCAGTTGGAACATCGCATCAAGATTGTTTTAGCATGTTTTGGTAAATTCGGATTAGGTCTGGATTAGAAATGAACCAAAAAGACTGCGATACTTCCATTAGGTTCCTGGCAACCTAATAGCTCAAAAGTAATTGAAGGGTGCCAAGTAGTTAAGCTCGTCAACATTTTGGGAATCGAGTGGACACGGGACGGTATCGCTACAAGTAATTGGCATCGGCTGAAAAGCATGGTGTATAACAACATTCGTCAAGGGCGTAATCTTTCTCTTCAAAAAAAGAATAGATATATACAACACCCGAATTATCCCACTTATTCTTTACAGGCCACTTCCATACCATTTATAGCGGAATCTGCTATGGCAGAAGAGGATAAATGGCTGAAATATCTGTTTCATTACAAAATCTCCCTTCTTTAAAACGTCCAAAAAATAGAATTGGCGGTGGTCTCAATCTTTTAGTAAACATTATTCCAAAATGTTACAAAAAAGTGGTAGAGGAACTAGGTGTTCTTCACGGAAAGGATTGGAGGAGGAGATTTACAACTCCAAAATACCTCAACTGGATGCACATGGGCACTCCATTGACGATGATGAATTGGAAACTTCTTCTCCTTTTTTGGCTTCCATCCAGAGAATTATTGGAGGGGTACACCGCGCTTTTCTTCCGATTCAACGATAGATATAGTTATCAAAACAAAAATAAAAAGCCTTTCACGGATAAATTTGGGGATCCTAGTTCTTTAGAAAAGTTTGTCTTCAGAATGAAATGTTTTCTCTGCATGACTTGGTATCCGAATCACTTTTTTCAAATGGAAGATTCCGGTTTCCCCTTGAGAGATCTCTCGTCAATTTTAGCCCAACCGACCATGGCATACAAAACTTTTATATCCTTTGGAGCGGACAACGGATCCTAACTCCATAGTTTGTAAATATAAAAAATTACTTAATTTGCCTTCTTCATGGGACAGGAGAATTATGGGATCAATTGTAGAATTGCGGACGGTAATAAATTCACAGCCCAGTTTCAAATTTCCTCGGACATTATAAGGTTTTACCATCCATGCAAGGACTGCGGTTTTATTTTTAATACCACAGTTCACGCTTTTGTGGATTGCCCACTTTTAAAAATTGTTAAGACATTTGTCCAACTAAATGTTTGGCGTGGATGGGAACGGACTGCCAGGACAAGAAGGCCATTATTCTTTTTGGAGCACAAAGAGGAGTCGTAACTCTTTACCGCATCACAAGGCGATTGAGTGTGCTTTATGAATATTAAATCATTGATCGGGAAGAAATTAACAATGAAAGTCCCTACACGAAGAAGAGTTAAGATCCATCATGATAGGAGCAGCAGCGCGTTACTCTGCACTCGGAATCAAAATCCCTCAAGTGGCATCTTCCTCCTGGATTTGGGCTGGCGATATCATCAAATTCATACCATCAACTTCAGCACAATATCTAAGCCTGATTAAATCAATTGCTAGAAGTATAAACGTTTTATGTCAAGAACAGTTTTGTGAAAGTTATTTTTTAGCTTTTTTCGTTTTTCGTCATGTCCCTTATAAAAGGTTATTTTATTCTAGGCAGTAATTATGAACTATAATGTTCATTTATGTATTGTTTTTACGCAACTGCCTAGTTAGAATTTTTATTTATTTATTATCGTATATCTTATTGTATTTATTTTCCACTGTTTGTTGATGATGGTAAATAAAAAATCTTAACCGAAAAAAAAAAAAAAAAAAAGGAAAATACTTTGAAACATCTTAAATTACAAAAGTACTATTGGTATATGAGATATTGTTTCTACACAGTATCAACAGCCTAAGATATAAACAAAGAAGTTTATGGATGAATTATCAATTTTACAATATATTTCTGTTTTCCGGACTTTACAATCTCAAACTGAAGTTCCCTCAGTATACACATTTTAAGGAGTAAACATTTTAATTTTCCTAGAAATGAGGAAACTTAGACCCATAAATGGAACAACGAGAAATTAATTATTTTAGGATAACGATCATGTTGAATCATTTATGAAGTTTTTAATGATTTCATTGTCCCCGATTATACATTTTTCTCAGTTTTTTTGTTACAGTATGGCGTTCTAATAAATATCCTCTACTCATAATCTCTATTTAATTTTCAGGACCAGCCTCTAAAGTATTGGGAAATCTTCAAACCCTGATAGCTTATGCTATTTTACAAAAATAAAATTATCCAATTATTGTCACCGGTTGCTTTATATTAATTTAAATTTGTTAACATGTTTGATGTTATTTTAATAAAAATCACTGTACTTACTTTTGTATGACCAGGTTTTTTAATTCTTTTTCATTATGTATGGTTGTTCCAGCTTTATCTTATTTATAATATTCGCCTTTGAATTTTCAGTAGAACAATTTCGTTTTCTTTAGTTTTCTCTGCTACTATGATTTTTTTTTGGTTGACAATACATAAAATATATGTGATAAAAAAAAAATGCAATCTATAGTAAACATTATCACAGTTGCAGATAGAAACTCACGACAATGTTCCAAAACTAACTTGCTTAAGAATTCCAATTTTCTCACAATAAAATTTCTTTTGATAATTCTATGATTCAAAGCCAATCTATTTTTTTTTTTCCGGTTAGGTCTTTATTGAGCTTGAACATATAAAATAAAGATTACAGTATAAACATATTTACCAAACATAAAATGGGAACATTGTGTTTTAAACAAAACATAAATTGCTTGATTTGACTTATTCTTTTCAAACAGATATATAGATATTACTTTTTTTTTTTTACACGGGGGCTTATATGTACATTGGTATAAAAAAATGTTAGTAAGGAGGGTGATATAAAACTTCAAACATCACATAGTGAACATTAAAATTGTAATTTGGAATCACAAGCTCCTTTTGTATGTCATAAAATAAAATATTAACACTTTTATCTAAATTTCAAATGCGGAAAATTTAAAATCAGATAAAGAACAGAAACGATAGAATTAATCATAAATGTTATTCCAGACATTTAAAACTCTCCTAACGCGGGTAACGATGCCTGGAGGGATGTGGCTACCTTGCGATCTGCAGCGTAGATCACTCTCTTTCTGCACTTTTGCAATGCAGGCCTCTACTTTGAATTTGACTGATATTTGAAGACGTTGCGATGAGCCAATCCTTTTTGACGGAAAACCCAGTTCTGATAACTTGGCTCACTAAAGGGTGGACGAAGGAGCAGTTATAGAACAAATGTTCTGACGTTTCTACTTCAAGTTGGCAAAAGGAGCACTTAGTCGAGTCCGAGGACTTGTTTGTGAATATGGAGGATGTGGCGACTCTGTATCTAAGCCATTTTTCAACCTGTGTTGTTAGGGGATTGGCCATAATGACCCTCGGATCCAAATCTCTATTTTCAACACCGAGCCTCTCACATCGTCTTGATACAAGTGTTCCAGCCGAACTGGTTCTCTTCTGAGAAATTATTCCCTCCCGTACTCCTCTCGAGGAAGTGCCTCCGATAGCATGATAGAAAGGTGAAGGGGGGCCTATCGCTTTCCTTGTAGATGTATCCGTCAGTATTCTGATTCGGTGATGGGTGAGAAAGTTCATTTCGTATACTTCTTCGCTGTGTTGCCAGAATTCTGCTACTGAAGTTATCAGTTTTGATGCACTAGAAGCCTGACCAGAACCAAACCGTGGGTTGTAGTTCAGAGGTTCGTTAGGACCCAGGAGAGGCAGTACAGAGGCTAAGATTGACATCCACGACTCCGACATTTTCCCCCAGTATGTGTCAGTTTTTTTAACGACTCCAATCAATTCGTCCGGTCCAGAGTGAAGTTTTTCGCAGAGTTCCACGCCAATTTTTTTGAAAAACCTCTCTTTCAAACGATGAGCCCAAAGATCACAGCTAAAGGTAATTTCTTTAGCCAGGATAGATTCAATGATTTCCACATTGCTTCTAGGTCTACCGAGCCCAAACCCCATGTTTTGGAAGGTTCTATGATTCTTTGGTTGTGACACGTATCTCCTTTTCTTTCCCCACACAAGCTGCTCTTTGACTATCAGCTCTTGAGCAAATGTCTCTGTTAAAAGGTGTATACTCAGAAGATGTATTACTTTAGGTAATATTAATTTGTCCCATAAGCGGAGTTTTTCTAGGCGACATAGCTTCCATTCCACAAACATTTTGCTCCCTTTTTCAAAGACATCCTCTATACGCTTAAGTTTAGATGCATAGCACTCGCCTGCCCTGATGTTGAAATTGCTACTCTTAGAAGGACAGTAGAGTCGACATATTTGTAGCAAGGAAAAGCTTTTTCAGATCTCGATTCACAGAGCTTAGTATTTCAGATTTCTCGACGTGATTGTGAGGCCAGATTTCGCTTTAAACTTGCAGAGTATCCGCTGGATACTTTTAATACTTTGTACGATCTCTTCCGCAGAGCCTGTCATAAAGACTGAAACGTCGTCCGCATATAGTAAACTCTTAGGGACTTGTCGTGCAGTTCAGGCCCTTTACCTCAGTACTTGAGTTTATATCATTGTAGAGATAATTTATGGCAATTAGAAAGAGGGAGGGGGCTAAGGGACACCCTGCTTGCACCCCTCTCTATAGGAAATTTTGGTCGGACCCGTTAAGTTTATTGAAGGCAAAGGAGCGCTTTAGAATGCATGTAATTAGGTGCACGAAGTGGTTAGGAAACCCTGTCCTCAAAAGTTGCTTTATAATAAAGGAATGGTCTATGGAGTCAAAAGCCTTTTGGAAGTCAATTAGCAGGGTTGCATAATTTTTGCCAAGCTCCTTAGCTGCCTCCATGGCATCTTGTAGAGTCCTGGTATTTCCTCTGCGAGCCTTCTCTCATAAATCCCTTTTGAGCCCGTGAAATTACATAGGCAGAGCTGTTTTTAGTCTTTTATTAAGAATTCCCGTCAAAATTTGTACGGGGTGTCCAGTAGAGTGATAGGTCTATAGTTTGCAATAAGTTGTTTGTCTTTTCCTTTTTTGGGAATTAAAACAATAATTCCTTGTTCATAAAGTCCGGAACCTCACCTCTTACACTTTCTTGGAAAACTCCCTCAAGGAGCTTAACAAAGCCAATATTCAATGCAGGGAATAATGCCTCCTCTCTCTGAGGCTACTCGTTCATTTCATGGAACACAATGCCAAAATGGTATTTATTAAGTTGTTCCATAAATAATGGGGTAGGTTAGGTATCTCGAAAAGTTCACACGCTATCCAAAAATTTCAACGGGAGTGTTCTTATCGCATATTTTGCTGTATGGCGCCACTCAGGTTAGTATATAAGGTGAGTAATCGTGTATTCCTATCATTCATCCTACTCGCCGCTGAAAATGGAGATACCGACTTTCGCCCCTACTTCTTGATCCGGATCAAGCTCGCCAGGACAGTCAACGAGATCCACGGGGACCCGCTCTCTACCTTCCCTGACTCCTACCCTGGCCTCTCCACCCTCGAGAGATGGCACACTGAGTTCGATAAGGGTGTTTTTGCCCTGGAGAAGAAGATCCGTCCTGGAAGTCCCCGGAGAGTTGGCGCTAATAAGCCTTCTTGCCTTTAACAATGTAGACGCGGCAGCTATCACTGAGACGGAGTTTAACGAAGAACAGAGCGCCAGCTTTGAAATTGAAAACTACACCACATTTCTCGCCTTGGCGGATGGTGATGGTAAAAGGAGGATAGTCATGTTGGTAAAACAAAGCTGGCTGCGCGTGCATCTGCACGGCTGCTACCCTACATAATAGGGAGTCAGGTATTGCAGTTTGGATGGAGTTGAAATTTCCCAACAAACTTGTGGTGGGTGGAGTATATCGACCATGGGGCACCCTGGATTCGGAGAGGACTGACCTTAAACTCTTACTGGAGCAAACGAGGGCAGCCACCCTACAATGCAAAAATGTCATCATCCTAGGTGACTTCAACCTAGACCAGGCGAAGACGAACAATAGAAACAACACCTATACACATCAGAGGTCTGCTACAAATACTTCAGAGAGGTATGGAGGAGTACGGTATGGAATACCATACCACCCCCGACACCTGGTGTTCCCACGGAAGATTCGGAAAAGAGCACAGACATAGGTTTTCGACGTTAGACCATGTCTACTTATCCTCCTCTCTTCTCCCAGGAAACGTCTGCGTCCACCCACACACGACAACCGATCACTGCCCCGTCCTCGCTCAGGTGAATATTAAAGGGAGATCTCCCAGCCGCCCGTCACCATAAGAAGAAGGAACTTCAAGGCCATCAAAAGACATGCCTTGGAGAATGCTCTAGAGCAGTGGAAGGGGGACGATATCTACGACATTAAAGAAGTGGACGCAGTCCTCGACTTCATTGTAACGGGAATCACCATGCCCCTCGACAAGGTGGCCCCTGTCAGGCCATCACCGTTAGAAAAAATACAAACTTGTATCTGAGCAAGGCAACGCTTCGACTTATCGACCAAAGAAACAGAGCTCTGAGTAGAAGGGAATATAAGGTTCTCAGGAATCAGGTGGCAGCTGGAGTCAGAAAGGACAAACTCCTGTCCAACCTGAACGCCATCAAGAAGGCCAACGGCGATTCTAAGGCGTTGTGGAACCTGGCCAACAGGGCCATGGGAAAAACCAAAGCTACGCCCCTTCCTCTGTCACTTACTATCAATGGTATCGACACCTGCGACGACAAAGGGGCGGCGGATGCATTAAACAGTTTCTATATTAAAAAAGTAGATGATCTTCGGGCAAGCATTGTCCTCTCCACCCCTTCTTCCGACATCTGTGTCAGAACTGACCGCAGTTGCAATTTGGCTAGTCCTCGGGGGATCGTGCTGGACTTCTGTTTGCCAATGCAGCCAAAATTAGGAGAGTCGTCTCCTCCATATCCAATACAGAGGCGCTGGGCATGGACGGACTGCAGGCATCTGTATTCAAACTAGGAATTGAAGTTCTGGCCTCCCCTATCTCCCACCTGATCAATAGCTCTCTTGCCAACGGCAAGGTACCCGTCATTCTCAAAACAGGCATTATAATTCCGGTGCACAAAGGTAAAGGGAAAAACCCAAATGACTCAGCCTCGTATCGGCTAGTTTGCCTACTCCCCGTCCTCTCTAAGATCTTGGAGGAGGTAGTTAAGGCGGATCTGGAGTACCATATGGGAAAAATTAACGCCTTACCCAACAGCCAATTTGGCTTTCGGGCTGGCCGCTCCACTACTACAGCCATTGGAACAGTTCACAGCAAATGGATAAAGGCTGTCCAGGAAGGGAAGGTCGTAGGCATACTGGCCTTTGATCTATCCTCTGCGTTTGACACCGTCGACTGCGACCTCCTACTGGACAAAATCAAGGACCTTGGCGTCACAAGGAGAGTGGGAGACTGGTTTGGATCCTACCTGAATGGAGGTAAGCAATGCGTCAATTGGAACGGCACCAGGAGCGACTTCGTCGACGTGAAGTATGGGGTCCGCCAAGGTTATATCCTTGGTCCTTTACTCTTTTTCATACTCATGGCTGGCCTCCCAGTGGAGATGGGGGTGGGTGAGAACATTGTTTGCTATGCAGACGACGTCAGCGTCTGGACAGCAGACAGAGATGTTGATGTGGTGGAGACCAATCTGAACCTCCACGCCGCCAAATATGTAGAGTTTGCAGCGAGAAATGGGCTCTCTTTAAACCACACAAAGACCCAGCTACTCCTGGCGGGTGGTAGGGACAGTAAAGAGAAGGAAGAGGGTTGAGGTAAAGGTCGGCCCCTCCACAGTCTCCCCCTCCAGTGAATTGGAGTTGCTAGGGGCAAAGTTTGACTCCACCCTTTCACTCAACTTAAATGTTGACATCATGGCGAGGCCAACATGGTTGTAAGGTTGGTGAAGCACATCCCAAGGGGTCCTTACCTCCACTAACTTGCCAAGGGCATTGTTCTTGGGAAGGTCGGCTATGCTGTCTCAGCGGTCACACCCGTACGGTTTGGAGACAGTAACCCCACAGGACCACTTGCAGCTGCCCAGGTTGCTCTAAATGATGTTGCCAGGACTCTCACTGGCAGGCTCAGGAGAGAGCACATACCCTCCGGGACCTCCTGAAGTCGGCAAGCTTCCATCCATAAACACCATGGCCGTGTGGTCAGCAGCCATGGAGGCGTGGAAGGCATTTTGGATTAGGGACGGCGAAGAAGGAGGGAGAAACCCACTTGGCCTCATGCTCTTCGAGACGAAAAATGAAAAGGAGACCAGATCCGACGCAGCCGGAATCGTCCCCAACCCCCTCCTCTGGCAGGCAGATACCCTGGTATGTGCTGCAAGAACTGCCTGGAATAAAAGTCCACAGTTGCGACAGGCCAGGACGTGGAGAGCTGCCAGTGATGCAGCAATAGCTCTCGCCGAGGGAGTGGCGCTGTAGGTTACTCCGATCTCAAGGCATGTTTTCCCCAAAAATCGATGTGGCTTTTTGTTGATATTTTATATATTCATATATATATACACGTTTATTTATTAGTTTGTGTTTTTATTATTGTTTTGTTTTATTTAAAATTATATATATTATTTTAGACCAGCTACTTCGTGCTGAAATATATATATGATTACACACATACACTGAGTTCGATAAGGGTGTTTTTGCCTGGAGAAGAAGACCCGTCCTGAAAATCCCCGGGAGACGAGGGCAGAGGAGAATGTGGTGGGTATCGATCACTGCACTACCTGCCGGGACCACAGCCGACCGGAACACCATGATAGAGTACTGAGGACGACTGGGAAGCGTTTTATCAGCCTGAAAAAGGACAAGATCCGGCTGAAAGATTGTCTCCTCATGTGGGACAATGCACGTCCCCACATGCCACCGATATCAGGGAGTTCCGGACCCGGAGGGACATGGAACCGGTAAACAGTCACCCTACTCACCTGACCTGAACCTGTGTGACAGGTTCCTGTTCCGGAAGTTGAAGCACCCGCTCCGGGAGGACGAGTTTGGGGGTCACGAGGAGGCTACACTCGCCGTTCAGGGGGTGATGAGGAGGATCAGTGAAGACGAGCTCTACGACCAACTCAGGACACTGCCACGACGTCATTGCAGTCGGAGGGGATTATGTGTACTGATTGAGAAGTTTTTTTGTTGATCTGAGAAAATTTTGAGTTTTAATTGGTCGACCTCATTATTTATGGAACAACCTAATATATAACATTAGTAAGAGGATGTTATCATAAAATAATATCACACCCTTTCTTTTTTCCCACCAAAAAGTCAAACGATTATTTACTATTGCTTTCTCTGACCGTTGTGGAAGGATTTTTATTATGGTGATTCCCGCTTCTTGAAGGAGATTTTCCCCCCTTTTCCCAAGAGGGATTTTACCAACATCATTACTTAATACATCTCATTTGAAGATGCTTAAGGAGCCCTTTATCCCTTCTGAACATATATATTTGATACAGAGCGTGTCGTGCCAACTAATATATAATTATATCTGCCTAAAAAAACCAAATAAGTTCCAATTTTTCCACATAATATCATATTTGGATGCTGTTAAAATGTCCTTATATTATTTTATATGTTTGTTTAAAAGCGTGATTTATGGTACTATTATATCTTCTCTTATGATGCTTAGGACATCATATTTTGATGTTGTAACAAAATATTTTTAAACTATAAACATGCATAGCCTACATAAAATGTAAATAAGATGCATAAGTAAATTGGGGCTAGAGATGAAATAAGTGTATCTTGTATAAACCTATGTATATATAAAGAATATACTGGTGAACACCCTGAAAGCTCTTTCTACTATAGCATCAACAGTTTATGCAAATATTATTTTTTAAAGGATTAAGTGCACTTTCACACTAAGAACACTAAATAATCTATATGTACATGAGATGGTATTTTAGTGTTGGATATGATTAAACTTTTTTAAGAACCCGAGTGCATATGTTGTTTTTATAATATCTCAAAGATATAATGAATCTCACGATGAAAGGTCCTGAAAATATTTTGAAAAAACATAGCTTGTACACCAGATAATGGTACATTAAAAGTTAAGTCTTAAAGTTGATTTAAGTAAGGTTTTTTAATATTGAGGAACAGTTGTGTCCCAACTATGAGGAAAATTATTTGCTGGGCAGAACATCTTCTATATAGTTACCTTGAAAATACATTAAAATTGGTCCCTTTCAGCCAAATTTCAAGTGAAATAATAATTCTAAAGATAAAGTTTTGTAAACATTTTAAATATTTGTATTTTATCAAAAGTTGATTCGATCATTAACTATTGAAGAACTCCTGCACTTGAGATTTCAAGCATATTCAAACTCATTTTTGACATGCAATAAAATTTATCGATATTGGGTACATTTCTTGTTCTTCAATTCTACAGCACCTATATTTACCTTTTTGTAATATTATTGTAAGGTGACTATTATTGGCACCCACCTGCAATTGATAGCACCTGGTTTTCATATTCTTATTTATTTTCTACTAACTGCCTTTCATACATATATTTGCATACATTTTATAAAAATAATAAAAATTGGTAAAGTTACACAATGCCTACATTCAATAAATTTAATTAATATAATGTAGATCTTATGAAAGTTTTTATTATTACTTTTTCAAAGTTAATAATTAATTGTATACATATATATTTCGAAACCAAATATTATTCCAATTAAGAGCACATTCAACTCGTTGTTGCTTTTAAAATTTTAAAGAGTGCATCTTAATCATAGAGAGAAAGATATAGAGGGCTTATTGGATTCTTCAGAGGAATACGTTTTTTGTGCCCAATATACAGCCCCGTGCAGGTAAATTTGGAACAAGTTTATGGCCTCCAGGATCAATAAGGAGAGGTTCTACAGAAATATTTATAAACAAAAAATACACATTAGACAATTATGGTCAACTTTTATTCAATGTGTCCTCCTCCAGCTTCCACCACAGTCTCCACACGGGACCTGAATGCCCTCACTGACCTGGACACCTCCGCAGCCTCCAAGGACATGGCCACAGACGTGATGGACGACTTAAGGGCTCCACAGAGTTGTGGTGGGTCGCACAGGCCTCCCCCTCCAACTTCCCCTACAGGTAGTAGTCACAAGGGTTGAGATCTGGGGAGTTGGAGGGCCAGGTCTGAGGATCCCAGAAGTGAGGCGCGTTTTCCTTGAGCCATGCCTGCACAGTCTTGGCCTTGTGGGCGGGGGCAGAGTCCTGCTGAAAGGTGTACTTCCTCCAGAGGCCACAGTGTCTATCCAAGGCTTGACCACGTTACTGAGGACCTCCAAGTACACCTCCTGGTTGACCTTTTGCTTGGGCTCAAAGAAGTGTGGCGGCATGACGTGGCCCTCACTGCTGATGACACCCAGGACCATCACTGCAGCCGGGTTCTTTGTCCTGAAGACCATGGGGACCTCAGAAGCCTCCCTACAGATCCACCTGTCATTCTGCCTGTTCCTCTTTTTGTTCCACGTCTGTGGTCATGTCCTTGGAGGCTGCGGAGGTGTCCAGGTCAGTGAGGGCATTCAGGTCCCGTGTGGAGACTGTGGTGGAAGCTGGAGGAGGACACATTGAATAAAAGTTTAATAATTGTCAAATGTGTATTTTTTGTTTAATAAATATTTCTCTAGAACCATCCTATTAATCTGGATGGCTGTGAACTTATTCCAAATTTACCTGCACAGCCCTGTACACATATTTCTATCTCACTGATCAGCTAACGATGACGTGGTAAAAATTACTTTGTTTATATTGGGCACAGAATACAACAGAATGATGTTTCTTTGCTATGAAGGGAACAAGCTCTCTATATCGTTATGTCTCTATGTATTCATATGTATACTAGAGGCATATATAAACTCAGAGTGCAAACCTCCGCTGTCACGGGGTCCTTATGAGCCTTCTGAGGCGGATTTTTTCACAACTGGGGCGGCGTAGAGGACGGGGGAGGTTCCCTTCGACGGAAATTCCGAGAGGAAGACGCTCCCGCACCCAATTTCACAGCACGCGACATCTATTGGCAGAGTAGGCTACTTGAAATATTTATTAGTATTTAGCTCGTTTTTGAATATTAATTCTGCACTCAGAGATGCCAAAATTTAATCACTTGTTCCTTTGGCATTTCCAACAACTACAAAAAGTTTCATCCGAATCCGTTACGTACTTTTTGAGTTATCCTGCTGACAAACAAACCCACCAACAAACAAACGCCAGTGAAAACAATACCTCCTTCGGCGAGGTAATAATACAATAGATGAAAAACACCCTATATAATGATGATAAATTAACCATTATTTGTTCAATTTTACGGGCACAAGTTCGCCATGTGAGCGGACAAGGTTTTTTAAATTATTTCAAAAGTCTTTCGCTCGCTTCAGTAATCTTAGTAACATATTGCTTTGGTTTATAATTATTTATCGTTTCATTTGTGCGCCTGGACATTTCCCTGTACGTCATCGACAGGATTTGTGATGTCAGGCTACCATCTACAAGATTTACTGAGTACATTATTATTATTATCTATTTGGAAATATAATACCCGCTTACTGATTGGACTCTGCAGTGTCAAGATCCGTTAAATTTTCCTTCTATTCCACTTGGCCCACTTGGTGGACGTGATCACGTCGGGATCACCAATGTGGGGGCACTCATGGTGCTCCACCTGGAAAGTCAAAGAAAATTATTATAATGCTTATTCATATCTACGTGGATGCATCTTGATAAAACCATAAAAAAATTAAGACTTCAAAGTTTTTCTTTTCTTCTTCTTCATAACTATCGAATGGGCGTACCCGGCGTTGTCCAAAATTTTTAGGGAATCCCAACTTTGACCAAATATTTTCCATTGGCTTCTCAAACCCATCCATAGCAAGATACAGAGCACCAAACAAAAATAAACCAATCAATTGTTATTATATTATATACATATATATTCTCTCAGGGTAAATATTATCAGCAACCCAAAATCCGTCAAATAATAAATCGTATAAAACGTTTTTTTCTGAATAAAATAAGTTATGAAACCAATTTTCGGGAATAACCAATATTTCAAACACAAATTAACACCTCAAAGTCTCCATATAAATATGGGTGAATATTTAATTTTTTTACGGTCATAATTTTTAATGATAATATTTTTTTATTTGTTTATTTCCATAACAGTTGTTATTGTAAAATAATTTTATTTACATAAAAAACTGAAACTCCCACAACCTTCTTCAAAATTTGTCATGAATATTTATAGATAAAAAGTTACATAAATTTGTCAAGACTTTCAAGAATGTAAAATGGTTAGACCCCAAAACTATATCAAGACGTCCGACGCTTTAAATACCGTAAACATTGTAAAACATCTCTTTACAATTCGTCATGAATATTTCATGGGCTTATTTAAAAAATAATTGCTTAATTTTACCAATCAGGGATGTCTACATCGATTCATATCGATGTTTTTGCGGAAGCATTTGAAATCGTCAAGCAATTTTTGTGATGGAGTAGTATTTTTGACAAAAAACAATTAATGTTTCGACTAAAGAAATGGTTACATCAAACCACTAGAGCTAAATAATATCTACACCGAGAAAAAAAATTCATTTAAATTTTGTGTGGGTACTTTTTTGGATTTTTTCTATTTTTGACCTCATCTTATTTTAAATGCCATATATATAAATGGGTTAGACTTTATCTCTGTTTGCCAACATATATAGTTTACGAAATAAAGATACATGGGGGAGTGCAATAGCCGTGTGCGTTAAGGCGTGTTCAACTCTCACTGTGGGGGCGCAGGTTCGAATACTCCCGAGAGGGTATGGTCATTTTTGGTCAACCTCATTTATAGGATGCTATATTCGATAGACTAATTTTAATGCTAGTATGCTTATTCATATCCTTTCGGATGCAATACTACGAAACTTAAAAACGCAAAAATTACACTAAATATAATAAAATAAAACACAAAACTTAATTCTGTTGTTTATATATATATATATATATATATATATATGCCTTAAACTATTAACGTAATTTTTCCTAGTTTATGCTTTAGATATATTAGTTAAACGTGAAATTATCTTCATTGCCCATGTATTGTATAAAATTGCAACAAACAATTTATTTGCAAAAACCATTGCTTTTTATATTGCCTCAATTT
The DNA here is from genome assembly GCA_013387185.1 of Caligus rogercresseyi. Lineage (NCBI taxonomy): Eukaryota > Metazoa > Arthropoda > Copepoda > Siphonostomatoida > Caligidae > Caligus > Caligus rogercresseyi. The sequence goes on from CP045894.1 coordinate 1,406,591, forward strand.
CCTTATCGAAATTCTCCTTTCGTTATCAAATTTATTCATGTCTTCATGGAAACTCTTTTGTATATTTCATTTTCTTTGTTTAAGCACATCTATGTTACTCACTTTATAAAACTTGTAAAACTATTTCCTTTCAACGGTCATTAGTTTGATATTGATATGTGCCTCTTTGATTATAAATCATCGAATATTTGCCCTTTGAGTTTATTTTCCCGCCACTTGTCTAACATGCGACTTGATTTTCCATAGATATTAATTATAGAAAAGGAAAGCTCTGTATGTAGACAGGTTTTCAATACCAAATACAATTAATTACATGGTAAACGAAGGTGAATAAGTTAAACAAAGAATGAGCTGTATTTACCTCAACCGTTGACTATGAAACAAACCCTCTCTTGTCAAGATAAGTATTTTATCCTTATTAATGAGGTTTGCTTACACCGTTTTTTCTTAATCTATATATTAAATGTCTTTCATTAGAAAAACATTATTTTGGGTGATTAAAAAACACAAAAACGTAGCCAAGTAACCATATATTTACATTAGAATTATTTACCAAGTTTAGCACCATATAACGTATTATAGAGATATTAAAGGAGAAGTTAGGAAATATGGTCTCAAGCGTAAAAAGCTTACAATTGATTTTTTTCGTTTAAAAACATTTTATTTGGCTAACTGTGAAAATTTTATACAGTGTAAAAATAAAATACACTATTTTTTTTTGCCTATTTGATTCGATAGAATTGTATCACCACTGGATATAAATAAGCTACTACCATTAAAATTAGTCCCTCGAACCTAGGTTCTTATTAATGAGGTAAACCAATGGTTAATTGGTTTTTGAATTCAGTTCATTTCTTTATGCATGTATTAGTTGGAGGCAGGATCGGAGTGGGAAGAACTTATCCACCGGGACAATTATGTCCTCGCCGGCCTTATACAGACCTAAATATGCCATTGGGAGGCTGTCAACGGCCGTTTATGTTTCTTGAGGCCAGCGGCTCACCGGGAATAGTCCCGGTACTCCTGCTGGCCACTCTGCCCCTGGTTGGAGGTAACTGTTTCCCATTACTTCTTGATCTATGAAATGACCTTTTAATATATGGGGCTTAACATTATATTGTTTCTTCTTTTAATATAGACGAAATTATATTAGTCAATACTTTGCTTAGGTTTTAAATATATTATTTACTCAAAATATTAATAGAGGAGCTCCTGCACTTAATAACATTTAAGCATTATCTTTAAATGTTTTCATCTCATGTCTACCTGATAGAGCCAAATATGCATATCATATAATTAATATATTTTTTTTCAAAGTGAAATTAATAAATCTTGAATCTGATTATATTCGTATACTTCAATACTTCTTTTATCTCAGTAAAGTTCATAAGCTTAAACAGAAATAAACGGCCAACTTGAATAATGCTATCATCCTTTTCTTTTCGACATGTATATGAAATTTTTAAATTTATGATGTAGGCTTTTTTAAACGTCTCAGAAGTGTGTTTTATACTCTCCCATAGTTTTCCAATATTTTGTCTCAAGTAGAAAATAATATATATATCAAATATTCATTGAAAGAAATATTATAAATATAAGATTTTCACCAGATTTTCATTTTATATCTGTATATATTCGAGTTTTATGAGCAGGTTGTCAATTATAAGGGTTGTTCCTTGTTGTGAAATGTACTATTTGAAATATGAATAACAATGAACGTATTCTTTATTCCTGCACTACATATTTGAAAAACTAAATAACACTTAAAAGGAAACATTACAATTTAGTATGATCTAAGAAAACTTACTTACTCGACATGACATGCTGACATATGCCGAAGAAGTTTTTAAATATTAATTTAAATATAAAGTTTTTTCAACTAAATGTTCTTTCATACCATAATTGCCTCATATAACTTTCACATTATAACCATATATGTATATATATATACATATACATTTATGAAAACCGCTTGATGTTGAAACTTATTTATTTTAAACAAATTGTAAGATGGCTACAAGCATTATTTTTATTTTGGTAACACTCAACACGAATAATTATATATATCTCGGTTGGATAGGCAATGATTTGATTTCTTATATTCTTTGATCTTTCTTTTTCTTTACATATTACATATTTTAAAGAAAACTCTTCTATTCAAATAACATGATTGGAATTGAGCAACAAATAAGTTTCTTATTTTAATTTTTTTTGGTAACTCAGTACAACAATTATTTTCCATCAAATTGGTTAAATTATAATTTTTTAATATCATTACAAAATGTATTTAAAAAATCACTAAAATACTTTATAATATTATCATGAGGGACTGTTCGATTATTCATATAAAATCTTAATTTTGGCTTGGAGGTACTTATACACATATAATTCATAATATCATTTTTATATCTTGATGATTTTAATATTTTATAAAAGCTAATAAATTCTGCAGTGCAGTATATATATATATATATATGATCAATTTAAAAAAAGGAAGTAATCTTAAAGTTTAAAATACAAGTAATATTTTATGTTCGACATTTTAGGTCTCTAATAAAGTAAAAATGACAACTTTAATAATATAGGCTTTTGTCGTTTATAATTTTTTATCACATATCTTAAGAGACTAATTTCCTTGACTTCCCCAGAGTACTATTAATGTTTAAATTAAATGATATAATAGAATGTACTTCACTCAAATAATGAGCTAGTATGATAATATCATAATTATCAATTTGTTACTTTGTATATATACATATATATTTATGAATATATATATTATAAATATATATACATTCATATATATATATATATATAGAGGGTGAGAGAGGAATATCATTTAAATGTGAAATATATTTTTTTACTGATCCCTTCTTTTTATAAGAAATCTTTCGCAATATAACCTAGGATACAAAGGAAGCTTTTAATAATGGGGAAGTTACATATCTTTTGAAATGATAAGTTCTAAGGATATACGTACTCCAAAATATTACATCGACATTTTTCAAAAAAAGAAATGAATTTATGTTTAAATAAAACTATTTGTTAAGTAATTTCTTAAAGATATATTATTATGATCAGTTTAATTGGAATCACATCGTAGAGTATAAATATTACAGGTTTTTCCATTTTAGTTTATCCCTTACACCGTCAGACATTCATAATAAATCTTAAAAATCAATATCAATAGAAATAGTGGTCCTGGAAATATAAATATAAATAAATAAATAAATATATATATATATATGTATATATATGTATACTATGTTCAAGAACCGAGGTGTGACTGAATGTTTTTTCAAGTAACCTTAAGAATATAATTTTAAGTAAAATCAAAAGATTATTGTCAACTCGAATAACTGGGTGTTAGTGTCGATTCGTAATAATGATTCATGATACTTATAGACTTTTTGCAGGATTTTTTTGTTGGTCAAAGATAATTAGCTCATAATAGATGCAATTAACTTTTTATCACATGAACACACAATGGATACTTTTATTTCTTTTTCTTCATATTACCTCCGCCGAAGAGGTATTGTTTTCACTGGCGTTGGTTTGTCAGCAGGATAATTCAAAAAGTACCGAACGGATTCGGATGAAACTTTGGAGAGTTGTTAGAAGTGCCAAAAGAAACATTGATTAAATTTTGCATCTCTGAGTGCAGAATTAAGA
>CP045894.1:1410362-1449250 GCA_013387185.1 Caligus rogercresseyi
GGAAAAAGATTAAGAAAACTAGGTTAATGGAGGTGGTAAAGTAACGTCTGCGCCATACCCTAATGGTCAATTACCACACTGAGAAGAACGATTGCTTATAAAAGCAAAAAATAGTCATTAACATAGTTTATTTTTGTGTCAATTGAACAATGTACACAGGAACACATCTATTGGTAAGGTCAAAGAAATAAATACGGTTTCTAGGTGCTATCAACTCTTGTTATTAGGATGTATTCGATGCAAAAAATAAACTATCCGTATATTCAGAACACTTTTTATCTACAAACCTGCATTTCAATTCTATTATTACATTTCAATATAATATTGGCAATCTTGTATGCTTAGCATCAAACAAAAGAATCGGAGTGGAGCTACGGATTTTAAATAAATGAGTAGATATTCCGAGCTGAGTTCTTAGCTCCTTATGGCGTCACTATAGCTAAATTAGCGGATTATTGGAATTCTTATAACTAGGAATATTTTTATGTTACGAGGGATGGTCAATAAGTCCGTGACTTTTTGTATTTCCGTCCATATAATTTGGTTTGTCAACACTGCCTCCTGTCAACAAGCATCTATCAGCTGACTTCTGTCGTAGTTCTTACAAACTTACAAATAAGTGTATTATTTATTTGTTAGTATCTCAATATTCTTTTTTTATTACATATTATGGTCCACTTGATGATCCGTTTTATCGACAGATATGATGACGTACCATTAATTATTCATTACCTCCGCCGAAGGAGGTATTGTTTTCACTGTGTGTTGGTTTGTTGGTTTGTCAGCAGGATAACTCAAAAAGTACGGAACGGATTCGATGAAATTTTGTGGAGTTGTTGGAAATGCTAAAATAAAAAAGTGATTAAATTTGGGTCTCTCTGAGTGCTTTTTTAAGATGCAAAATGAGCTAAATACTATAAATATTTCAAGTTAGCCTACTCTGCCAATAGATGTCGCTGTGCTGATAAATTGGGTGCGGGAGCATCTTCCTCTCGGAATTTCCGTCGAGGGGAACCCTCCCCCGTCCCTCTACGCCGCCCCAGTCGTGAAAAATCCGCCTCGGAAGGCTCATGAGGACCCGTGACGGCGGAGGTTTGCACTCTTTGAGTGTATATATGCCTCTAGTTCAAACATATTTTATGATTATGAGCAGATATTTTATTTATTTCATAATAATAAGCAATATTGTAGGAGTCCATTCCAAGGATCGTAAATGATATGGATACCATAAATATTTTCAAGGATGATATTCTTAACTCTGAATTGATGTTCATATCTCAACTGATATAATTGAAGTGATGCTTATTTCATAATACCTTAATTAATTTAATTAGTATTTATTATTATTGTTAATTAAGGTTTTTTATTATAAAAGTCACTTTTCTTTCATTTCTAGAGAGAAAGGAATCAATTTTTGTATATCTTTATAATAGCCTTGTCAAAAAATAATGTCTGTACCCAGAAACTACATATATTTGTGATCACAATGACACAAAATGATAATATCTGCTCTGTCTGCATATTATTTATTAAAAAGTCTTGAATGGTTATTTTTATTGTTTGAAGATAGCCTTGAAAGTTTGTTTTTGCAAGAATATTCCACGTCACTTGTGTAGGTTGAAGGTGTACATTCATGGTAGTGAAAGAAATTCTTAAGCTAGGCCTTCGTTACCGCTTTTCATTCGTCATTGGGTTGCATTTCTTTAAATTTTATGAAAATACTTAAGTTTCAATGTTATTTTAATACTTTTTAAGCATTGACATCGTTTATACTTTTATAATTTTATTTTAAGTGTATTAGGTTGAGTCATAAAGAATGAGTCTGACCAGTATAAACTCGAAATTTTTATCAAAATCATAGAAATACTTCTATATCAGTAATAATACATAATCCCCTCCGATTGCAATGAAGTCGTGGCAGTGATTCCGGAGCTTTCGGAAATAGTCGAACAGCTCGTCTTCGCTGATCCTCTTCATCGCCCCAAACTCGTCATTCCGGAGCAGGTACTTCAACCCGTAGCAGGAATTGTTCGCAAAGTTTCAGGTCGGGGGAGTATGGGCTCTGTTTCACCTTTTCAATGTCTCTCTGGGTCAGAAAGTACTGGTATCACTCGCTGCCTCTTTTTGGTCACATAGATCTTGTGGGAACGAGTACACACAAGACGTTCGTAGTCCAATATCCTCTGTCAAAAGCCTGGAAACGGTTTCTGTGGTAAAGAGACCTCAAACAGCAACATGTCGAGTGGTAATCTGGGGTTATCCTTGATCAGGCGCTTCAAAGCGGCGATCGTGTTTGGTGTCCTCGTCCCCGAGTTTTCCTGATGACATATTCTTGTCCAGAGCAAAACTGTTATCATCGAAGTCCATTCTCCATCTCTTGATGGTGGAGGGGCTAGGGCAGGAGTCAGGGAAAGTAGAAATGAGATCCCCGTAGCGATCCGGATCAAGAAGGAGCGAAAGTCGGATAATCAATTTGGAGCTCCGAGTGGGGTAACAGATAGAAATGGTGTGAGTGTTGACTATTTATACTACTGAGGCACCACATAGTCGCTTCCCACACAAAAATATGCAAAAAAAAAAAAGCCCGTTGGAATTTTTGAGCTATCTTGTTTATATTCGAAATAATGAATCTTGCTCATTCTTTATGAATCAGCCTTATATATACAGGGTGATTCACTTAAATTGAGACTCACATATTACAAACTACAATCTTTATATTAAATTTTACACAAATAATTTTTAAACAAAAATGATAGCACAATATGTTATTTACAAAATGTATTTCATTAAATTTTCACATATCCTTCTGTTGCCTTCACTACAGCTTTGAACCTCCTCACGGTGGAGGCAACACAGGCAGGAATCTCTTCCTCAGAAAAAGAGGCCCAGGCCTGGATCAGTTTCTTCTTTAGAATCTCCACCGATGGCCAGGACTTGCTACACACCCTTGTCTCCAGAATGGACTATATTCCAAAGTCCATTGGGTTCAGATCTGGGGAGGAGGGAGGCCACAAGTCTTTGGACCAAAAGTCTGCGATCATATCAGTGCAGAAGCTTTGAACCAATTTGCTGGTATGGGATGGAGCTTCATCTGTTGGAACAGGAAAAGAGCCGTAGGATACTCTCTTTGTACCCATGGGACGACCTCCTCTGAAAGAAAATGCAGGTATACTGCCTGGTCGATCTTCACGCCCTCCTCGACAAAGATAATTGGGGCCTTCTTCCCGTCCGACGTCACTTCCGCCCAGACCATGACTGAGGGTGGCTTTTGCCTTCTGAAGAGAGTCCTCAGCTGCACGGGGGATGTCTTCCTTTTTTCTAGATAAAACCCGGTCATTCTGACTGTTGTGGGTGGCCTGGACCGTGAAAATCTTTGTCTGAGGAAGAGATTCCTGCCTGTGTTGCCTCCACCGTGAGGAGGTTCAAAGCTGTAGTGAAGTCCAAAGGAGAATATGTGGAATTTATGAAATACATTTTGTAAATTACACATGGTGCTATCATTTTTGTTTTAAAATATTTGTGTAAAATTTTATACAAAGATTGTATCTTGTAATATGTGAGTCTCAATTAAGTGAATCACCCGTATATAAAATAACTGTGTCTTAAATTTTTTAATATATATTTATATAATATACTGTAACTATAAGGAAAATATACCAATAATATCTCAGGAGATTGTCATATTATATTTTTATAAATAAAACAAATAAATATACATTATAAGTAAATGAATAAATAACCTATCAACAAATAAATTTATAAATAAAAGTTATAATAATATTCATTCATAAACTTGTGCAACAATCCTTCTTGCATCACAAAGAGGATGCCAGAATGTTCTGCCTGGCACATCTTTCCCAGGTCGGGAAAAGACACCGGGGGGAAACGCCAGTCCTCCTCCAAACCCAAGGCGTACGAGAAGAAGGCTACAGGTACCAGGAAAACGGAGATATCCGAACTCCGATACAAACTCGAAAAGGCCGAAAACTTACGCCTCCGTGCACAGCTTGCACTCGCCAAGACCAAAAAAACGCCTTTGCATCCTCCCACCATAGGACGGACATATGCAATGGCCACGTCCACAAGAGATACGTCCAAGACCTCCCCCGCATCCCAAATGCCCACTATAAAACCCGAGTTCGAACTTGCCAAAGTTCTAAGTCGAATGGCGGAACAACTCGCCACCCTTGTTGCAACGCTACAGGGTTAAAAATTATGACCTGGAATGCGGCCAATCTTACACGTGGCTCAAAAGAATTGGCCCTCCACCACCTCCTCAACTCTAATTCTATTGATCTGGCCATCATAACGGAGACAGAGTTCACACCTGAGGCTGCGAGCATCTTTAGCATTGATGGCTACACTTCTTACACACCCAATGTTCTTCCCGGCGAAAAAGTACGTGTTATTGTTCTCATCAAGTCCATCCTAGCAATTGGTGCTGATGCCAGGCTAAGAAAGGATATCATGTCTACGCCTGCCCAGTCAGTCTGGATTGAGCTACATCAACCAAAACTAGTCGTTGGGGGCATGTATAGGCAGTTCTCGTCTTCCGACACTAAGGCCCGTGGCATCTCAATGGAGAAGGAACAGCTTGCCAACCTCACCAATCAAATTTCTGCAGCTGCAAACTCCTGTGGCTCAATCATTGTAATGGGCGATTTCAATCTCGATATGCACAGACTAGCAGATAAATCCTATACGCGGAGGCCACTCCTCCACTCCCTAATTGAGGCTACAGAGTCTTCTGGCCTCACTTATGCAACTACCCCAGCCACTTGGGAGTCTGACGGTCTCTTCAACGGAGCTCACCGCACCTCCTGCCTTGACCACGTATATCACTCTGGGGTTAGGATAGACGTAAATGTTTTGGGTGACTGTAGCTCTGATCACCGCCCTGTGGTCGCTTTCATCGATACAACAAAAACCAAAACTTCCTTGATGGAGATTAAGAGACGGAACTTTAAGGCCCTTCGAATCCCCGAACTGGAAGCAGCCCTGAACATGTGGCCATGGGAAGACATATATACCATCAAGGACCCAGACGAGGCATTTGAGTTTCTGGAGAAGGGTATCACCGCTGCCATGGATGTTGCCATTCCGATTAAAACAATTAAGGTCCACCGAAGTCGAGATCTTTATCTGGCAAAAGATACACTAGACCTCATGAACGCACGGGACCGTGCCTCTGGAGACGAGTACCGCCGCCTGCGCAATCGGGTCTCTTCGCTTGTTAAGCGCGATCACCTCAAGTCAAACCTCGCCAAGATCCACACAGCGAAAAATAAGCCGAAGACACTCTGGGGTCTGGCGAACAACATACTTGGCAAGTCCCAGGCCTCTCTTCCCGCCTCATTGAATGTAAATGGTACTGCTACTGTGGGTAATTCCGGTGCCGCTGAGACCATGAATCAGTTTTATATTGATAAAATTGACCAATTACGTGCGGGTCTTGAGGATATCTCGCCCCCGATGTCCGACTGGCCTGAAAAGACAGAGTCATTCCACTTCTCTTTTGCGAATGCTGGCAGGATAGCTAAGATTATTGCTTCATTGAAGCCCACGGAGGCCATGGGAGTGGATAGCATTCCAGTATCCATCCTCAAAAAGGGTTCTAATATCTTAGCTTCTCCTATTTCGCATGTAGTTAATGTATCCCTTTCCTCTGGCATCGTTCCCATCGCTTTCAAGACGGGCATTGTCTTCCCAGTTTTCAAGGGTAAAGGGAAGTTATCCACTGATCCAGCCTCTTACCGTCCTGTCTCTATCCTTCCAGCCATATCTAAGGTTATCGAGACATTGGTAAAAAGAGATTTAGAGCAGCACCTGGCTAAGCTGAACGCGCTACCCACTACCCAGTTCGGCTTTCGGCAAGGGAGGTCCACGAACGCGGCACTTGCCTCAGCGCATGCGCAGTGGCTTCGTGGTAAGCAGGATGGAAAGGTTGTTGGTATTCTTGCCTTCGATCTGTCTTCTGCCTTCGATACTGTCGACAAAAATCAACTGCTACCCAAACTTGAAGCACTTGGGGTCAGGGGAACTCCATTACAATGGTTTTCCTCCTATATGTCTGGAGGTAGACAATGTGTCGACTGGAATGGTGCGAAGTCCTCCCTTCTACCGGTCAAGTTTGGTGTTCGCCAGGGAAGCATCTTAGGCCCTCTGCTCTACTTGACCCTAGTTGCAGATATGCCTGCCTGTCTGGGCATCCATGACGAAGACAACTCTGGATACGCAGATGACACCTGCATTTGGGCTGTGGCCAACGACCTCACCACCATCGGGAGACTTCTAACAGAAAGGGCAGAAGCGTTCTATCGTTTTGCGACGGGGAATGGTCTCAAAATGAACGCCTCCAAGACGCAGCTCCTCATTGGTGGTAGTGCCAAGGCTTCTGAGGTCAAAACATTTACCATACCAATAGATCGAGTAGATGTGAGGCCATCCAGGACAATTGAGCTCCTTGGAGTCACGTTCGACGCTGCTTTCTCCACCAGTCCCCATGAGGCCAATGTGGTGCGGTCAGCAAAACAGTGTGCGGCGCTGATTAGTCGTCTTTCGTTCCACCTCCCACGCGGAGTATATTTGCAACAGTTGGCCAAAGGTCTTATGCTGGGTCGAGTCAGCTACGCTGCCGCAGTGACCAATGTACCTCGACTAAAAACCGACGTAACTGGTCCACCGAAGGCTGCAAGATCGATCCAGGTTTCCATAAACAACGCAGCTAGGTCTTTACTTGGCGTAAGGGCTAGCGTTCACATGCGGATCGATGATCTGCTCCACAAAGCCGGACTTCCATCCCTTAATGGGATATCAGTTCGGGCTGTGGCTATGGAAACCTGGAAATGCTTTGCAAGCCGGGATGGTAGCAATGGCGACCGAAACCCGGTAGGCAAGATCTTATTCGGTGCCCAAGGTGGGGTCAGATCGACTCGTTCTCGGACTGCCGGCCTCATCCGATCTCCTCTCCCTAAGTCGGTGGCCACATTTGTCACCAGTGCTGCAGCTATTTGGAATAGTAGTCCTAAGCTTCGCAACGCCAAAACCATGAGGGAAGCCTATGTAGTTGCCAAGTCTTTGGAAAAATGTGCCCCTATATAGCAGACAATAGTGTTTTTTTAATATTTTATTTATTTTTGTTTTAAATTTAAGGGTTTTTTTTTTCTTCGAAGAAACCTTTTGTTTTTAATTATATATTTATATTTTAGTATTTGTTCGATTTATATAGTTTTATATATATATTTATACATTGTATAACTTTTTTTTTAAATTCCTGACATCCCTGACTAGCCAAAGTGCTAGGATGTTTCTTGGGGAAATAAAGACGATTACACACACAAAATTGTCTATAAATCAAAGGATTGTTTTTGCACAAATGAACAATAAGGAGATCAACAAATGATTAATGGCACAATCAATCATAAAAAGGCCTCTTCTTTGTTATTTGTTTCAGTTAGATTACGAATTTATACTGACTTCGAATCAACAACTTGAGCCCATCTCCAAAACACCTTGAATGCAGTCGTTGTTCATTTCTTCTACAACGGAAACCATCAAATTTTTAAGCATTGTCGGAGTCTTCAACTTTAGCTCTGATGAATGTTCGTTAAAACATTTTGTAGCACTCATTCTTAAGACAAAGAGAGCTTGCCTCAGCCAACAGCCTTTAATTAATCACTCTAGGTACTCGCCCAAATGGTCGAATGAGTGAGGTATTTACTTTTCAACGACTGGTGGCTTGGGAACAAGTTATAACTAGCTAACAAAGAACAATGAGATCTTACATAAAAATACGGAATAAAAATTTTATTAAAAATATAATAATAATAAATTTTTGAAAGTCAATCTAGATTATTTTGCAAAAATTTCAATAGGACATTTGCTTGAACTTTTTATCAGAAATATACTATTTACATCTTCGATTCGATTAACTAAGTTTAATGCTATAATTACGGTTTTTCAGGTCTCCACGGATGCAATTCTTTAGAACCAAATAGGCAAAAAAGCATTATATAATTTATATAAAATCATTAACCTGTAGCAGATTCTCTCCTTCTCTTTGATTATCTCCTTCCCTCTCTACGTATCTCTGCTCTTATCTGTCCCTTTCTCTTTTCTTCTATAAATATGTCAAAGATAGAGACGGGTTTTTTTTCTCTTTCTCAATATATATAGATATATTTAAGTATTATATATATATTCGAATATAAATATTTTACCTTTTTAGGAATAAATCTTTGTTTAGATCGGATAAAGGAAGGTGTTTTACTCATTTGCCCCTTCGTTTACAAGCTTAACGGCCATTAATTCCTAAAATATTTAATGATGCATTATATAAATTGTAGTTTTTAATCAGCAAAGTTGTATACGCTAAAATGAAATTGAGACATTATGAACGAGGATTTAAATAGCTATGAAAAACATGCATAATGTGTGTGAGTGTGTCTACATCTCATCCATGTATAATTTCTTTTGTCTCTCTTAGTATTTGAAAGGTTAGTCAGAGGAATAATGTTCATCTTAGTAGATGCATTATTCATTTTTCTTTGTCATATTTATGGTCGTTTATTTGAATAAGATTAAACTGACACAAGAGACATGCATAGAAAAGGTCATACAAATACATGTATTATTAAGATGTAATATGAAAAAAAGGTACACTCAATTTGACTCACATTGAAAAGTGTAAGAACTGTTCAATCTATTTCAATTATTCTTATATATATATACATTAGGGCTGTTTTATTTTCAAATGTTTGAAATGTTAGCAACATTGTGGATTTTCTGTTTCTTGGTGATAAAAGAAGACGACATACAAAGTTTGAACAAATCGGTCAATTACAATAACCACTTGGTAACTGCTGTTACTGTTAGCTGGATAGAAAGATAGAGAAAAAAAGAAGGGAGAGAGTATTTTGCCTCACTTCTCTCCCTTCTTTTTTCTTTCTCTTTCTATCCAGGTAACACTAACAGCAGTTACCAAGTGGTAACTGTATATTCTCATATCAAAGGATCAATTTTTTGGGAGAGTACGTGCAAAAATGTATTGCTTATTTCTCTTAAAGTATAGCGATTTTTAGAGCACCAAACATATCAAATGAAAGCTTGGTACACCAGCTTTAATATTTTGGTATACTAAATCATGTCAATTTAATAAGTAGAGAGTTATATGTACATTAAAAAAACATATCTCGCGTACAAAATGACGCATATAATGGATTATAAATGCGTCAGAGACAAAGTAAAATTTTGAGAGGATACCTTGACGCAAATCTAAGAAACACATTATTATTATTTTTTTTTCATAATCGATTTCTTATAGGTCAATACAGGCTCTGAATCATATGATGTAAACTCAGATTGTACTGAATTCTGAATTGATAGAATGCAACCAAGGTCATTTTTGGATTTATCATTCAAAGGTTTACTAAACTTAAAAATACTATTTTACTCTGAAGCGAACAAGTCATCTTCTACAGGCGAGTGAAGTTAATTGATACAAAAAAGCTATGAAATATGCTAACATTACACACTCCATTTTTTCTTTGTTTTTACTAAAAACTTTGTTTATTAAAAACATCAAACATACGTCTGGTTGTAAATTAGATTTCCTTTAAATTAATAATTGTTATTGAAGTCTGTAACGTCCACCATTTTGAAGAAATTTGCGAAAAACTATATTTTTACTAAATTTTTAAAACTTTGACCTCGTTGCGCGACCTCGTAATGTTGACCGATTTTGTTCAAACTTTGTATGTCGTCTTCTTTTATCACCAAGAAACAGAAAATCCACAATGTTGCTAACATTTCAAACATTTGAAAAATAAGAACAGCCCTAATATACATATATAAGAACTCATAAGAACTTTAAAAGAACTCAACAAACATATTCAATAGTATTTAAAACTATGTTCGAAACACGATATTAGGAAGAAATGGCCGATAAAATACGGCTTAGGAAGAGGTGATCCAAGAAAAAGTGGACCAGAAAAAAATGACACAACATGAAAAAAAAATAGCCCAAATAAATATTTGTTCCATTCTAAAAATAACAACAAGGATATAATTTATCTATAATTGCCAATACCAAATTATTTTTGGCATTATTTACACCATGATAAATAGTATTTATGCAATACTTAGTTGTATTCCACTCAAATACTCAAGTGTGCTTTGTTAAGAGTGTCTAAATATTAGAGGGATTAAAAACGATATTTTTTTAATCCACAGTTCATAAAGATATATACAAATATAAAAAACAGAATGTATATAAAAAGATGTTAATGCGTAAAAACATAATTAAACATTTTAGTTTAAAATTTTAACATCAAATAGGAACGAACACTAAAATACAGTTATAATAAAACAACTTGACAATCTAAAACAAAACATAAATTAACGATAAAAACGGTCTATTTTAAATCCTTGAATTGGCGTAAAAGTTTTTTAATAATTTTTCCATAAGGCAGGGAACACGAAGGGAAGTAGCGAATTACATCACCAGCCCAACTCCACTTTCCATCGGTGACAGAGGGGATCCTGAGGTCAACGCCGCGTATCTTGCCGCAGCCGCTAGAATAAATAAAAACGATATATTAATTGTTTTATGATGTTCAAAATACGTCTTGGAATTTCTTTCTCCTTGGGATTGATGCTATAGATGCAGTATTACCAATAAAATATATGTAAATAAATATTATGGATCATAAATATTATTCAAAACAGGACAACATCGCCTAGAAGACTCAATAAAACATAATAATAGTTTCCAAGTGTTTAACACGCAAAAAGTCTTTTAAATATATATAATAATATTTACAACATAGTTTAGATATCAAATATAATGATACCAAAGTTTCGAGCATAAAAAGTTTGACAAAAAAATATATTTAAAAAAAAAAGTTTGAATTGAACGAGCTTTTAATCGACAATGTCAATTGACAAGAACACATAATAAAAGTATAGGAAAATGTAAAAAAATATTATTTATCATCAAACAACCTTACTTTCACTAGTGATTACATGAACCAAAAAGACATGAACCAAAGGCTTTCTTTGATATATGAATGCAGAATTCATATGCAATTTACTAATGTTTGTGTTAGGATAGCATGCCTGATGCAAATTATTATCGGAGTTTTCTTCTTGTACTTTGTTATCATGCTTGAATATAATTTGGAAGCGTGCATTAGCTTCATAGAGAGAGTAAAAGTTTTATTGAGTCAAATAAAAAAAGTTATTATTTATAACTTATATTCTATACCTTGGTCTTTGTTTACATTGGGGGAATGCTGGCTCAATACATTTTTTTTAATAAGTCTGTAGACATGCTTTTTTAGGGCTATATCATCGATAAGTTATTTACGTTTCTAGTTGGAGTCCTATAATTTTTACCATAATCAAAAATCTCAGGAGGATGTCGACCGCATCAGAATCTTGAATTACACTCCTTCCATAGATGATTTTTCTCCCGAATTTTAAAAAACACCGCTACCACTTCAATTAGTAAATTTGTGAAAAATCTGCCGACATACCGATTGGGTACAATTGGCTCAACACTAATGAAAAAGGGGGGGGGCGCTAGCCCAGTGGAAGTGTGATTGGCTTCTATTGTCGAGGGGGCAGGTTCGATTCCTCCCAGGAGGGGAAGGTCGGTTTGGGTCAACCGCAATGATAAAATCCTTAAGATTTTAACACTATTATGTATTTCATATCCACACATATCGATATGCAAGTCCATCGAGATAAATACGCAAAAGCTATTGATAACAGCAGTCAATCTGTTCTGCAGAATCTATAAAAATGTAATTGATAGAGAGTGAAAGCTGTTATCATAATTACATCCGCCGAAGGAGGTATTGTTTTCACTGGCGTTGGTTGTTGGTTGGTTGGTTTGTTTGTCAGCAGGATAACTCAAAAAGTACTGAACGGATTCGGATGACACTTTGTGGAGTTGTTGGAAATGTCAAAAGGAACAAGTGATTAAATTTTGACATCTCTGAGTGCATAATTAAGATACAAAATGAGTAAAATACTAATAAATATTTCAAGTTAGCCTACTCTGCCAATAGATGTCGCTGTGCTGTGAAATCGGGTGCCGGGAGCGTCTTCTCTTGGAATTTCCATCGAGGGGAACCTCCCGTCCACTACGCCGCCCCAGTTGTGAAAAATCCGCCTCGGAAGGCTCATAAGGACCCCGTGACGGCGGAGGTTTGCACTCTCTGAGTGTATATATGCCTCTAGTTTATATATGAAAATAATAGTTTACTCCCTCTATAGTTCGAAATCAAAACTATTGTCCGGGGTATCACTCACTCTTTCTTTCTTACATTGGATGCGAATTCTTTTAGTCCCTAATGAGAGTCTCACTTCAAGATTCTAAATAAAAAAAGATTCGTACTTACTTTCAAGAAATTATAGAATTATTATATTTATTTATCGAACCTAATCAAAAAGGTCAATTGGAATTGAAGAAGGTAAGAAATATGTAATTTATGGGGTGTCCAGAGGAAATGGACCAGGGAAATACGGTGTAGGAAGAAATAGCGAGGAGGAAATGACCTAAGATAGAAAAGGAAGATTATGACACATGGAAAAAATGGACCAAGTGTATGCTAGTATTTTACTAGAACAAAGTATATATATATATATATATATATATATCAACTTGTCGACGTTCGCGAAAAATTGTCGTTCATCGTTAATTTAAATTGAATCGTTCATCGTTCGTTTATCGTTCGCCATTCTGAGAAAAAATTGACGACGTTCTTTTTAGAAAGAAATTTCTGAAGAAAATGATGACGTTTTTTTTAGAAATAAATTTCTGAAAAAAAGGAAATTTGTCCCATGAAAATTAAAAATCTTTGTCTTTTTTTTTTGGCGCCAAAAACGAACGACGAACGATAAGGAATTTTCCTTGTCCTTAATCGTTTGCGAACGACAACAAATGAACGATAAATCAACAAGTCTGATATATATGGTATATATATTATATATATATATTTTTTTAGTGCCTTTATGGTTCGATAGAATTGCATCTGACAGAACATAATAAAGCATTATTGCATTAAAATTAGTCTATCGAACCTAGGATCTTATCAACGAGGTAGACCAATAGGACCATCTCCTCTTCGGAATAATTATATTAAATTAAATGAGGTAAATAATGGGGAAAATAGTTTTGTTTTAGCAATTACAGATAAACGATTACCTTGTGGGGGTTTCTTGTGGCTATTTCTTTCTAGGCCTTTTTCCTGGGCCCTTTCTTCCTAATATCAGTTTTATCATACCATCTTCCTAAATCGATTGAATTTTCATTTTGTTATTATATCAATTAAAACACACAATGGGACATTTTTATAGAATCTACTTCAACATTGGTGTTGAATATATCTTTAAAAAATCTTAAGGATATTTTTTCATGCAAAACAGGGAGCTGTTTGAATAATAAACTCTTAGTAAAAAGAAAACCTCGAAAAATAGGCTTTAAAATCCATTTATTTTTTTCATATTTGGATGTGCTTATATGTATGTGCCTAGGAGGTAGGTTTAGAAGCTGCTAAAAAATTAATTAAATAATAGAAGAAGGAGGAGACGGAGAGAGTCGCAGTTATTTATGTATCCACTATAAACTGAAAGAGAAAATGATAACAAAGGGAAGAAATTTTAGACCTGGAGGAGATAAGATTATGAAATGAGAAAGTTGCAAATGAATATAAAATGAGCCTATTGGACAATAAAATATTTATAATCAACACAATTTTTTCTACAACTTGCTATCCATTTCCATGTCATTAATTTAGCCTATACCTTAATGAGACGGAAGGAAATTGATATACTTTTGTATAGTCTAATAAACAGTGTGATAACTACGAATTAATTTTAATGGATAATATATATATATATTTATATATATGTCAGGAAAAGACTGGGACACCTTTTTTGCGGGACCCGGATCGGGCCAGGACTTAAATTTTTCAAGCCGAGCGGGCCAAAACCGGGCCGAGACTTAACATATATTTCGTTCCTTCGACATCTGAAGTACAACATTTTTTTTAGAAAGACTTTCCAAAAAAACTGATGACGTTTTTTTTTTAAGAATCTCTAAAAGAAGTAATGACTTTTTTAGAAAAGCTTTTCTAAAAAAAGTGATGACGTTTTTTGAAGAATATTTCGAATATTATCACTTTATTATTATTATTATTATCTTTTAAAAAAATTAGGAATGACAAACGAAAGAAAAAATTGAAGTCAAGGCCGGGTGTCTAAAAAACCAGGACACGGGCCGGCCAGGACGCTCAAAAAACAGCCGTACCCGGTGTTTCCTGATATATATATATATATATATATATATATATATATAATATATATATATATATATAATATATATATATATATATATTATATATATATATTATATATAAATATATATAATTTATAATATAGATATGCCTATATTCGATATTATTGCAGAAAGGATATAAAATAAACATTATAACGTTAAACATTGTCTATGACCATTCCCTTCGGGATTCGAACCTGTGCCATCAACATTCGGAGTTGAATACAATTATTTTAAAATTCCAAAGTTATAAAATACACACAATAATTATATGCATTGAAAATTGAGGCAAATTAATTTACTTGAACAAATATTATAGTTAGTTTGTTTTTTATATTGAACATACATAATCAAAATATCACAGTGTTCAATTATACATAATGAAAATGAAACTAGTATTAATTATTATTATTAAAATAATATCAACTCAAAGTTGATCAATTTAAAAAATATGAAATATAAGTTATTTTGTTAAGTTGTGACACTTTTTATCTAACAAAAATTATTTTTATAAAAACTTCTGTGGGTGAGTGCAGACAACAGAGAGTATTTAATTTTTGATTTCCACATATTATTTTTTCGAACTTTTATATTAGCGAAGTTACATATAATCACATATTATATAAACATTATAGTTTAAAATTAAATCGCAAAATATATAGTCAATTTCAATATACAACATTCTATTAGATAAAAAGGATTTTTTTCGTAAAAATTAAGTAGTAAAAATGAAACAAAAATTGCACAGTGACAAATAAAATAACACATATATCAAAATAAATGTCCTTTAACAAAACCTCTATATATTCGTAAGAGTTTTTAAGGTCGTTCGCTGTTTTCTCGGAGAATGAGGGGAAGTAGCGTACCAAGTTCCTGCGAACCTCCACTGGGAATCAATGCGTCCTGGAATCTTTATATCCAGTGCAGAATATCGTGCAGAGCGGAAATTTGAATAGATCTCAATTCCTCCGTTTCGATTGTTTTCCCCGACGCAAGGTGCTCCGCTACGTAGCTTCTAGAGCTTGATAGAGCAACTCTATTGCTCTTGTTTTCTCCGACGCAAATCGCAGGTTAGACGTGAGACCGAAAAGAAGAATGGGGGAAATATTTTTGTCGTCGATTCGATCAATGTTGAGGCAGATCAAGTTCCTAACGATTTTAAGAACAGGACATTGCGAAAAGGCATGAATAATTGAGTAATAAATTTGGCCACAGTCTTTACAGGAGCGTTGAATAAATACAACCCGTAAAATTTGAAATTGGGCCGAGAAGCGTTTTTCATGGCTAAATTTGGAAATCGAGCTCAAAATTCTACTCCTCCACGATATCTTCAAATCCAAGTCTTTTATGTATTTGTCGACATTTTTTCCGCCTCTGCTTTCGTATCAGGGAGAGAAACACATTCTTAGATACCACGGAACGGGGACTATGTGCTCTTTTGACGCCCTTTGAAGTTTAAATACAAATTTTCCGGACTTGAAGATAGAGTCATCGTGAGATCATGTATTGTGAGGATATTGGAGGATAAGCTATTCTTTCCAAATTTTTGGGTCGGCCAGATTCTTAAAAAATAACTTCTTTTCTCGATTTTGACGAATAATGTCAATAGTTGAGGAATTATAAAAACTTGGTATTCCTCTCCATATTATTCTCTGAATCACAGCCAATGAGATGGAAAATCTTCTAGGAGTTCATTTGTTGCGTCCGTCCCTAACATAATCCAATTATAGGCCGGACTAGAAGCGATATGTTTCCTCCATTCCAAATTTGGCTTTTTAGAGAGGCCAATTAAAACTTTCCTATAATTTTGGGAATTACCTTAGATAACAGGGATAGTCCTCCTCCCAAATCTGATTTCGGACGTTTAAGAGCCGGTAAATAGATTCGATGAAATAGATTATTCAGCCAGATGCTTTCCTCCTGTAGTAGCCTTCTCCGCGATCCAAGAACGGCTGTAGATCTATACAAAACAGCAGGAACCACCGGTAATTGTACAGGTCAATCCTTTTTTGCAGATTGAATTTCCTCCAATGAGGAATTTTTCGTCCACAAAGTTTTTAAGAGTGGACCAGTTATTACTTGTAGGACCATAAACGTCCCCAAGTAATTCTTAATATGTCCACGGTTCTTTTATTATTAAACTAGGGAGCTTACAATCCTTGTGTGGAAACCACTTTCCAATCGGCAAAGCAACAGTTTTTTTGACGTTTATTTGTAAACTGGATCTTTGGCAAAATTTTCTGAAGAAATTCAGTACAACTTGAATGCGCTTTAACAGTTGTTTTTATGAATTAGCTTCTAAGAAAAGCGTTATGTCATCCGCATACATGTTATTAGGGGGTATTATAGAAATATAATATTAAGATATCAAAATTTATCCCCCGCGAAAGTTGCGTCATAAGAACTAAATGATCGTAGAAAAATGGATTTTGGTTTGACCCCCCCCTTACCCCCCCCCCAAATTGCGTTCAAAGGTTTCGTTATGAAGCAAAACTTTTTTGTTATTACTTATTTTGAAAAAAAAAGTTTTACAAAGTTAGCTATGATCAATTTATGACTTTGTTATTTTTGCAAATTTTCGTCAAATAATATTTAGTGCCAATAAATGAACAAAAGTGCTGACGCACCAACCATTTTTTAAATAACGGCTCCTACTTTCATAATTTCAAGAAGGAAAAAGAAAAAGAGGGTACTCATGTTGTTTTTTAAGTTATTTTTTAAATACGTTTGCTTAAGAGGATTTAACTTGGTTTGAAACCATATAGGAGCGTAAAAATTTAGTAAAATTTACAAGTTTTATGTGAGACTCACATGGACTTTTTTGTGAAATATAGGTTCTTAAAATTCTGTTGGCTTTGGTAAGACATTTTGCCTCATGTAATGCTCCTGGAGACCTGTAGCAAAAGCTTGAATTGAAAATTTCCTGTTTGTATTTCTAATGGAATTTCGTATATATATTTTTATCTGAGCTTAAAGAATACAGTAAACTTTGATTTAAGTATTTTACTTTTCCTACAAGTATTTAAAAACTTTTTATGATTTTTTGGTAAAGTCTGTAATAATTAATTCTCCTATGGTACTTCATATGTCCGAGGTCCTTTGTGCGCCATCTAAATGTTTAACAACTTTTTAAAAGGTAACTCATTCATGTGTAGAAGACAAATAATCCACTGAAGTGGTCTTTTAAGACATAACTCGAGTCTTTTTATTACTCCTTACCATATTCTGACATTGGTGTTGCATCTGTAACACACAACAGTGACCAAAGTGTCAAGTCATTAATGTTCTTCGACTACTGAAAGTAGTTATTTCGCTTGATCTTCCGCTATGCACTTTTTAGTAATACGTGATCAATGTATTCATGGTGGAGTTCTAAAAATATTTTTTCGTCATTATTTATTATCTGCAAAAGTTTATGGATATAATCAACGTCATAGATTTATATTCTCAACCATGTGAGGGAGTTACTGTATGAAAATTAAGATATTAAAAGCAAACGTATTTAAAAAATTACTTAAAACCATCAACATGAGTACCCATTTTTCTTTTCTTTCTTGAAACTATAAAAGTACCCTAGTAGGAGTCGTTATTTAAAAAATGGTTGGTGCGTCAGCACTTTGTTCATTTATTGGCACTAAATATTATTTGACGAAAATTTGCAAAAAATAACAAAGTCATAAATTGATCATAGCTAAATTTGTAAAACTTTTTTTTTCAAAATAAGTAATAACAAAAAAGTTTTGCTTCATAACGAACCTTTGAACGCAATTTGGGGGGGGTAAGGGGGGGTCAAACCAAAATCCATTTTTCTACGATCATTTAGTTTCTTATGACGCAACTTTCGCGGGGGATAAATTTTCTATCTTAATATTAGGTTCTATAATACCCCCTAATGTCTATAATATGTTTTCCATTCCAAATTTCACACCAGAGAGGTCAATTAAAATTTTTTAATGATTATCTTAGATTCTTTTAGTCCAGCAGCGAAAATAGATTGCTGACGGGGCAGAGCCTGAAATAATTCGATGAAAAATAATTCAGCCTCACTCTGTAGAGCCTTACAGATAAGGAACGGCTGTACCATTAACAATAAAGCCTGATGGGATGTAAAGAACTCCTTAAGCAGTAACATTTTATTGCCTCCAATGTGAGTATGTAGAATCGTTTTTAATGAGTGGAAAAGTTATTACAATTAGGACCATAACGTCCCCAGGTAATTCCTATTTATGTGAACGGAACTAAAATTAAACGGCGTTCAGCTGAACGCACGTTCAATGAACGGAACTTTGAACGGAAAGCACTTTTTTTTGCCGTTTACGTTGAAACGCAAAAAAAAAAAATTTTTGAAGTTCAGCGTTGAATGCGCTTTAACATGTTTTTCTGAATTTTTTCGGAAAAAAATGTCATCACATTTCTATAATATGCTTTGAATTGCCAAAACTCACACCAAAGCCTCCATATTTTTTAATGATGATCACTGAGTTCTTTTAGTCCAAAAAAAAAAAAAAGGTGGGTCACCTTTTCTGGACAACTCCTCTTCAAAATAATTGCCTCACTCTCTACATCCCCTACAGATAAGGAGGAGGTAACATTTAACATAAAGCTCTGAACGCAAAGAACTCCTTGAACGAACGTAATTTATTTTGAGATGTGAGAACGGAATCGTATCGAATGCCTTGGAAAAGTCTACTGCAATTAGGGCACCATAGGAAGCATTGACTATTTCGCATATGCTCTGTATATCCGGGCGATGTCTGAGATTTTCCTTCCCTTTAGGAACCCATTTTGCACTAAACCAAGTTTAGAATCCAAAATGGGTTCGATTTTTTGAGAGATTATCCCCGAAAGAATTCTATAACTCTCATTTAATACTGTTATAGGTCTCCAACTGTTAGGATCCAAGAGATTGGCTTTTTAGGAATTAAAGTTATTCGGCCTTTGGTTAGAGCTTAGGGTAACTTCCCGTGAATTTCATACACTGACCAAATTTGAGGAGGTACGGCACAACCTCTGTTACACAGTGTGAAACAATTTGCCGCTAAAACCATCCGGACCCGATGCTTTATTATCTCGAAAAACTTCTTTATATGGTTGGAGATGACAACTTCGGAAAATATAGATGAGCTATTTTTAATGGACGAGGAATTTTTTGCGTTCGACTCCGAGAATCTGTTGAAAGCATTTTGTCGAGTAGGGAAGGTATTTTTAAATCCAAAGTGGCACAACATGACGCTGCAGAAAGGAAAATCGTCCTTAAATCGGATCGATGGAAAAGTACATAGGAAGCTAGACTCATAGTTATTCATTTGTAAGAGCTTTCGTTCCAAAGATGCTGCAATATCCTACAGCAACAATTGAAAAAAAACATTTGTCTTGCAGCATTTTTTAGCAAAAATGCCACTCATGCTAATAATATATATATAGATAGATAAATATTTATTTAAAAAATCTGTGACCGTTGCGTTTTTCATGCGCTCAATAATTTTTTGAGAGCCTTATGTAGATCATAAGAATCAAACACATTGCAATTTTTTATTAATATCCGAATATTTCCGGTATTGGCCAACACCTACAACTTAACCCTTGGCCATAATGTTAAATGTTCAGCCGGAAGGAAAGAAGAGAGGTGTTTATGACTTTTTAATGACTTGGTTGGCTAAAAAAATATTCGCATCAAACCACCAAACTTTTTTTTTAGGCACTTGTCAAGAGGAAGATAGTCGATCGCGAGAAGTTGAATGTCTCATTCATAGTATCTGTAGAAACAAGCAGACTGCACTCATACTCTTAAAAAGGATAAATACCGACAACAAGGTTGAAGTCAGTGGCCGCCAAGGCGGTGGCCCTGGAGATCTGGAAATGCTTCTACTCCAACGACGGGGGCGGCAGTGCCAGGAACCCGGTTGGTAATTTCGTCTTCCCCATCACGAGGAGGCCAATGAGGTCCACCACTCCAGTGGCGTATCCACTTCGGAGGGAGGCAGCTACCTTTGCATGCCACGCAATATCTTTGTGGAACATGTTTAAGGCTTTGAGGTCGGCCACGACCCTTCACGCTGCCAGACTGCAGCTAAGGTCATTGGACGCAGCGTCCCCACATGATCCATTCTGCATTATCATTCTATTTGTTTTTTCTACATATTTTGAATTTTTATTTATTTATTTTAGACTAGATACAAATGTAACTAACGTGCCCCATCGCAAATATACTCGATTACACACACATTTTTTTGCCTGGGTCAGTGTCAATAGTTCTTCTTTAACCAGAGTTCTGGACAGAATCACTCTCGACTGGTCGGTCCTTCTCTCAGAGATGATCAGACCTTTTGATTGGCTTTCAACATACTCCGTCCGCTTCCGCAACTTCCTGTATATGGCTCGAAGGATCATGTAGAAACGTGCGGGCTCTTAAAGTGGATAAATACCGACATTTTTATAATAATACCCAGAATAATAAAGTAAAAATACTACAGTAAAAGTTAAAGTTAAATATTTACAACAATGCAATCATTCGAACCCAAATATAAAACTGACTAATGCGGGTGAATAACGTTTATTTATATAGAAACTGGCAGGCATGATTACATAATGATAAAATAATCTATGATGTTGAATAAAAACCACACAGGAAAAGTTTCTTCTTGGCCCCACTCTTGGGAAGTGTACAAGTTCAAGCTCGTACATAATGAATATGAATGCTATTGTGGGATGTATAAACGGTAATGACATTAAAATGATACATTTCCTGCAAAAATACCAAATACACTTTGAAAGGGAACAATTATTTCTACACGTGAACTTGCCAAGTCTCTTAATTACTTTTATAAAAAGTCAAAAGAGCTTATTTCCTAGGTGGTGAACTCAAATATTTATATATTTTTTTGTAAAACTGTTATACTCTTAGAAAGTGTAAAAAAGGATTTTTTCAAATAGAAAATATTTAATCGTATAATTCTTTTTTTTAAGGAACACTCATTGATTAATGCGATTCCTTACCCTCAGGGAAGGTCTATTTCGTTTAATCCATTCTGACGATAAATAATAAAACATTGCAAATAGAAAGTAAATTGAATCCCCCACTGAAAAAGTTATGTTTATTCGTGAGATTGCTTTTAACTCTTTACACGCCAACGTTCCCTTTTGGGAACATACTTTTCAAGTGTTCTGCATCGCGTCATATTCAATAAAAACAAAATTGAATGCATTTTATTATTAATTAAAGGTTCAAAAACAAAATATATTATTTGTAAATAAACGAAAAATCGATATTAATACTTGTTTGAGGGCTTTGAAAACCCCGAATTTTTTGACTTATATATAAATAATAAGAAAAATAGGGGTAAAAACTGGTATTAGTAAATTTCATAACTATTTTGATAATCCAATATACTAAAAACTACATTGAACAATTTATTTAAATAATATTAATATTCTAGAAGACCAAAATCGACTTTTAAGATGATGATCCCAAAAGGGGAACGTTGGCGCCTATTGGTACTAATTTTCATGTTCTACGTTTTTGCGTATAATTCTTTGTTTCATTTCATTTCGGTTTACGTACGTTGGTAGGTACATATAACTATCAACTATAAAAGACAAATGTATTTTATAATTATTTTTTATAATGGAGGATAGAGGTGACTGATAAGTTTATGATTATTCATGATTTATTTCAATTAATTTTATGAGTCAAATGATTAAGAGAATCTAACAAAAATTCCCCATGATTTCCTCAGTTGATACATCGTCAAAATGATCTACTGACTCTTGGAGGACGCCAGCGATATAAGGCTTGACCGAATAAATCATATTTGTTATCATGTACTCAAGAAAATGCATCTTATATCTGAAAAAATACTATAATTCAATATACAAAGTGTAATAAAAGATCGCATAAGGCATTTAGTCCTCTTTATTACAACAATTAAAAGTTCCATTTTCTATGAATTTTTTTTGAAAAGGATCTAAATAAAGGAATAAAGAATAATAATAATATGTACAAATTGTAGTACTAGAAGCACCTACGTTCCCATTTTGGGAACTACTAAAAACATACTTAGAATTCAGTCAGCTAAATTTCGTTTGGGATACATTCAAATATGGTAAAAAGATGATTATGTTTCAAATTTGAAGAAAATCGGATAACAATTCACAGAGCCGCGTGTAAAGGGTTAATATCCTTAAAATATTGAGAGGAATCCATCCCTCTCAGATGTAGAGTATTTAATATCAAATATTTTTAATAATAAATGAAATTCTTGAATATAATAATTTATGACATAAATTTATATTATTTATATTCAATATAAAGGATCTATAAAATAATAAAGACTTTTAATTATTATTTGTTATATGAAAGAAAAATTACAGGCCTAAAATTAATTTACTAAATAATATTAATTTCTTTTCCTTTACTTTATATCTAGAAATATTTTTTTTTAATTTCTAAGACTCACTTATAATATACGCTTTACTCTTTATAATAAGAAAAAAGTTTAATTATTATTTGAATATATTTTTTCTTTATCTCATAGCATTCCATAAAAACCTGTCGAACATGTCAAAGAGTTCCTCCTCCAACCTTTTCAAACCCTCCAATTCTCAAACTTCGTTCTTCATCCCTGTCAATCTGGAGGGAGAATGGATATCCCGGCGATGCGAAACTCGACCAAACTCCTTGTTCCTCATGCGGCGATTAACTTTTATTCCTTGGAATCGTTCTTGGGAAGGAACCTACTCCTACTTTTCAGATGAAAAGTGCTCGAAATGGTCTTCAAAATACTGGCAAAGGGTCGTTATCTAAGAAGTAAGTAGGAAAAAGACATTCCAAATGTCCTTTCCATCAATCTCAAGTAATTTTGTATAGTTTGTCTAATTTGCACTTTTTAATAGATTTTATTTTTTCTAGCACAATTTATATATAACTTAAGGATTATTTCAAAACTGCATTACCAAAATTAATTGTATTTAAAGCTGTCATAAATCCACAAGGATAAAACAGCTTTAAATTTATTACATATATTAAAAACAAACTGATAAACCATCGTCCACAAATGTGATTGTCATCATCTCAAGTAATTTTGCGTAGTTTGTCTAATTTGCATTTTTAATAGATTTTATTTGTTCTCGCACGAGTTATATATAAATTAATGATTCTTTTAAAACTGCATTACCAAAATTAATTGTATTACAAGCTGCCATAAATCCGCAAGGATAAAACAGCTCTTTTACCTATTGTACATATATTAAAAACAAACTGATAAACCATCGTCCACAAATACCAAACTTCTATATGAGAATAGTTATCAGTCAACAAAATTTATTGGAATTTAAATTACGGGACTTTAAATATATAGTGATATCTAACTTTTTTTATTCAAATAGCTTCGAATGTTAAATTCTTGGATCAAACAATCATTGTTTGACCTTTATTTTTACTCATCTTTGATAATAAAAATCGGGTTTTTATTATGTTTCATATTTTAGATTTATAATCCAAAGGATAAGTTTCTTCTAGACTTTGGTTGTATGCTGAATGACAAAGTCATTGAGTTGACTTTGTTATTAATAAGGATAAGAAATACAGACCTCTTTCTCCAACGCAATATGTGGAAAGTGGAAAAGAAGCGTGAAAATAATAATAAAAGAGTTGGCATTGTGAAATAGGTCATCACTTTACTACTGGTGGTTGAAGTATAAACATAAGCTCAAAAAATCATAATTTGACCCTTCAAACACAAATTGAGTTTCCAAATGAGTCTAAAAGATTATCATTTACGAATCTTTTGAATAAGTCCCTCCAATATCATCTATCAATATTATTATTTATAACCAAAAAAGCAACTCATTATACTCTAGGAAAGAATGATAATATATTTTGTTTTATCATATCTGATGATCACTTAAAAAGATAAGACGTGCAAAAAAGAAAATTGGTTTGGCAACAAACAAAATGGTGTTTATTTGTGTTGGGTTGGGATACCTTTTAATAAGAATATACAATGATAATATTAATATCCCAGAGTCGTCGCCAATGAGGTTACACGGCAGGAAAGAATATATAAGAACGACACGTGTGAGAGGGTCATGACTTGAAGACCTATTTAATACACTGAAGGAAAAGGGAGGAAATTTATAAACGGAAGAGGAAAGAATGAGACACAGTATACATGACGTCAGGGTGTCTTCCAACATGACGTCAGGACATGACAATTTGTGAGAACTACAATAAAGTCAGCCTTTCTTATAAATCGGTTTTATTTGGAAGCATCTTCATTACTTTCTTTACTTACAACCGACATAAAAGACTCATTATTATATTTTAAAAAATATATATGAGGTGATAACGAGCTGGGTTAATTCCTGACAACGATTATTTTATGAAAAAGTAATCCTTTTGTCACTCTGTTGGTAAATATTTTACCTTTTAAGTATTATTTTAAAACGGATTAATCTTCTCTTTTCAGAGGAGAAATCGAATGAAGTGGACGGTGGCACAGAGTTCGACTTTAAGATCAAGAGTGCATATTTAACCCCATGACGCCTTCCCTCGTTCATCAGCTCAACAGCCTCCCGCTTGGGTCCTGTGGGTCTCTGGGTCGTTGGAACATTGGGAAGACGGAGGACGTGACCCCCACGGGAGGTGCGAAGGCCTAGGGCTCACAATCCCACTCACTGAGCTGGACCTTCTCAAAATGGAGTCAAGCCACGACGGGAGCACACTCCTGCTCAGCCTCGGGAAAACGGACACGGATGCCGCTCTTCGGGGAGGCCAGGCCTCTGGGAAGCGGCCAACATCCTATCAGCCTCCCTTCTACAGTGCAGG
Source organism: Caligus rogercresseyi (assembly GCA_013387185.1). NCBI lineage: Eukaryota > Metazoa > Arthropoda > Copepoda > Siphonostomatoida > Caligidae > Caligus > Caligus rogercresseyi. Next base: position 1,435,529 of record CP045894.1, read on the forward strand.
GCCTCGGATCCCTTTATACACAAACTCTTTCCCGTCATGAGTCAATTGAAAAGTCCTCCAGGATCCCTCAGCTCCTTCAGTATTCGTATTAATTTTCCCTCGTCTAAAATCTGTACCTGCCTCCTCATCATATCATTGCTCATGAGCTAAACACAAGTCATTGACTCATACTAAATTCCTGTAATAAAAAAATATATCACAAATGACTGAAACTTATGATTTTATAATAAAATAAATTTGTAATAAATTTTTTATTCAGAATAAAAAATTTATTACATAAAAAAGAGGAAGGGAAGACTTTTCGTTAAAGAGGATCAAGGATTGTTCTACTTCTCTGACTTGTTATAAAGAATCACTCAGTCCGTTAAAGCATTAATAAATATCTATGAAACCCAGGATATATCAATGAGATTACTCAAAGAGACTCTTCCAGTATCGAAAGGGAAACATCTAGATTTATAATCAGTGAATGAAATTATGAGTAAACGTATGTATACCATGAGGGGGTTCAAAAAATATCCACAAATAATATTAATAGGACTAAAAGATTGGGATGTGAGAGCTACGCCAACAGCTAGGTGTCTCGAAAAGCTTTAGAAAAAGTTAACAAAATTTCTTCTTTAAAAAACATATTATAATGGGAGTTGTTACTTTTATATTATATATATATATCCATATACATTAGACGTGTTCAAATTTAAAACTTTTCTTTAAAAACATTCATAGATGCTTTTTGGTTCTCCAAGGCTTAAATAATCGACAGGAAAAATATTTTTAAATGGGCCATTTAGGGCGGCTTCAATGAAAGTTAAGTTTTATGATGATATAATAGTCAAATGAGATTTAAAGAAAAAATTATTATGCAAAAGGGTATGACAAACAAAACATATTTTTTTACAAAAAGCAATTTGTTTTTTTAAATTCAAGTTTATTTTGTAACCGACTACATACATAGAAACGCATGTTTAAGAGAGCTATGCAAGTACGTCGTATTACATATTTCAACATTGGAAAGGAAGGAAAATTATTTTTTAAACTAAAATTTTACCTTTTTCCTAAAATAATTATTAATTTTATAAAAATACGCTACAATATATAGGTATATATGATACCAACCGATATGCGCAGTTTAAATTACTTACTTATACATATAAACAAAGGAAAATCAAATAAACTGATTCAATAGAAGGGAGGCATAGTTTGTGGTATGTTTTATGTAACGTGTCCTGCAGTAAATATTTCTGGTTTCTCTCATTGACATTATTGGATGTATTTTTATTTTAAGAAATAGAATAAGACTATTGATCGGCAATTTTATTTTCAATATATAAAAAAGTTCAAAATACATATACACATACAAATGCAATGTAAAATAATTTCAATGAAGACTAATTATTTATTAGTGGTCTGATTTTTTACATACATATAGAGATTGGTATTGATTCGTTCTAGATTTCTTAAGATTGTTGAATTTTCGCCTGTTGTATAAGACAATTTGTAATAAATGATGTTTCGACTCTTCATCCCTTGTTATCTTTTTAACGAAGTCACTTATCATTTTTACTCCTCATTCATCATTTGTCACTTTTACTGATTTTAATTTCAATACTTTTAGGTAAGAGGAGTAATGTTCCCTGTCTCGGCAGGAATTGCTAGCCGATCACAATTTACTCACAGAGCATCAAATAAAAAGTGCGATTCCTGCCGAGACTTGGGAACATTACTCCTCTTACCTTAATTTTCCTTCCTTTCCAATGTTGAAATAGATGTAACGACGTTACTTGAATAGCTCTCTAAAAACATGCGTTTCTATGTATGGAGTCGTTACTAGACTAAACTTGAAATTAAAAAAAAAATTTGCTTTTTGTAAAAAAAAAATAGTTCAGCGTTCCGTTCTTGAACGTGCGTTCAGCTGAACACTGTTCAAATTTAGCGTTCCGTTCACAAGCCTGATATATTATATACAAGCTGAAGAACCGCGCTACGCGCCGTCTCCAGCTTGATTAGGGGCTGCACCCCCTTATGATCCCCGCCTAGGGCCTTCGGCCCGAATTGAGTAAAGTTACATTTTGACTCATGAGAAACAGCAATGAACCTAACTAAACTTCTACAAAATAATCTCCATTGCCAAAGAAAAAAGGAAAAAATAACTTAATCGGCACAAATTGTTGTGATTACTCTTTGTATATTAGATACTTAACACATAATACAGAAATTGTTTATTCTAAGGCACATGGATAAACTATGTTCACTGTCTTGTGAAAGTAGGCTTCACATTTATCAAATTACAACTCTTGCACTTCTTATGGGCTTGGCATAGAGTAAAGAGGTTTTTCTGCTTCCCACCCTGGAGCATGCCACATAAAGTTGCCCATACGAAAAGCATGGCTCCTGCAGGTGGTTACCACTTGCCCCTGAGGTGGACTCCTTGCCTTGCTTGGATTCTCTTTGAACTCTCATGATCAAGTTGGGGAGATGACACTAAACGTCGGTAACACCATGGTCGTTAGATGCCCCATTAGAGAACATATATCAGTTACGGAAAAGGTGGTCACACCTGGTTGCAACTGGTCACAATGGTCACAAATTGTTACCTGGTCACAGCTGGTCACATTGGTCACACCCTGGCCTTAAGATAGCTTGTTAAGGAAGAGATTTCAGTCCGGACGGAAACACGGACGCTCGCCGCTTATTGTTTAGATAATATATATATGTATGTGTGTGTGTATATATAAATTAATGAAATAAATATATAGATAAATATAAATTATATTCATATATATATTCGTTCTCCAGTGACGTCATTGAGTAGTTATACTGCTAGGATTACATGTTGTGTTTTGGATTGCCCAGACTTATTATACAGACCTTGGGTGAACCGTGGGAGCTTATTATGCAGTAAAAGGTCTCCCTGGAGGTTACATTAGATTTATAATTTAGAGCGCCCCAAGGGAGTAAAAACGAACTAACATTATGCTCAACTCTTAGCTATATATATAGCATATGTACTTATGAAATAATGCTAAATAATAAAACTTTTTGTTTTTCGTCCAATTTTAAAAATTCTTCACATTTGCTATTTTTCCCCAATTGGGAACATTTATATTAACAAATTTAAAAATTAAAAAAAATGCCAAAAATCATGGGGTACCCCGTAAGTTTTTGAAAAAATCAGATTTTTGGGTTTTCTGAAAAATATGCAAACACTTGAGAATAATTATTTTATAGTTTGTTGTCAGGCTCTTAAGTTCCTTCTTATGAACTCAAGTTGAAATCTGTGAGTTTCCCAGGAGTGGAGAAAAAAACAACTTTTCCATTTCCCAGTGTTTTATGCCAAAACTCAAAAAGTTAATAACTAAAATAAAATTTTTTATCCGACACGAACTATTAGAAATGTCACATTCTATAGATATTATTTTATAACTTGATGCGATCAACTCAACAGACAACCAACAGAAGGCCCCCCAAATTTAGGATTTCAAAAATATTCCGCTCGTCCAAGAAATAGGACCTAATATTCAATCCCGGATTTGAGGGTCTTAACGACCTCGGATTTGGATACTGAATACATCAAAGTTGCTCCCTTTGGAAGCTAAATATGATTAAGCAAAAATAAATTGCGAAAAACTGCAACTTTAAATAAATCCGGATCCCGGCCCAATATGTCCCGAGGCGGACATTGAGTTAACCAGCCTAGGCTTATTTTGCAAGGCCTTCATTTCGTAAATTTTGTTTTGAACTTTTTTTCGTATTAAAACAGTCGCCCCAGAGGCTTTTCTTGAATTTTCCCGACAGGCCGGTCCGGTTGTCCGGGAAATTTCTGTGGGACCCGATTGGAAACCCTATCTTGATATACTTTCAGAGTATCGTTTTTTCGAAATGGAAAAGAATCAAAAGTTAAGGAAATTTCATAATCTGGGTCCGGAAGTTTCTGGATCCGAAATTTTTTCCAGATCCAGGTTCTTTGGGCAGAGATGCAGATAACTTTTAGTTTGCGATCTGTCTCTAAAATATCTCACTTACGAACTATGGACAACCAAAACTTTCCAACCCTTTTTTCAGGCCTTTGCAAGACCGCTAGGCCTTATTTTTGTTTATATTAAAAGATGCCTACGGCCAAAGCCCACAAAACATCTAATTACATCCCGAGCCTCCTAAACCCTCAAAAATCCATGCAAACCGCAAAACCCTCTCACAGACACAAATCTGATCTGATCAAATCTAACTTAGCCCAGAACCATTCAGTGTCAAGATGCATCTGTGTGCCAATTTTCATCTAAAACGGTCCAGTAGTTTAAGAGATTTTCAGTCCGGAAGGAAACACGGACGCTCCCCGCTTATTATATAGAAAGAGAAGATAGAAGATCAACAAGAAAGATCCCGAAAACCTTAAATTAAAAATATATTGTCTTGTGCTGGAACTGGCTGCTCCAATAAAGGGGGGATTTAATTTTCTGAAGGACTGTAGTCTTTGCAGGATAAGGCGAATTGCAATATTAAAAAATCGTAGGAGAAGCTTTAGAAGTCGTCAAATGCATCTATCACATGCACATCCATTTCAACCCAAAATATTTCCAAAAAAAAAACATCCTCTGTCAAATTTAATAAAAAAACTTTGTTGTAAAAAGAGAGCAAATAAAGTTATGAATTTACTAATAATGTTGAAGGGATGTAATTTCTTACTTCTCACTTGTCTATGGTGGATCATGTAATAAAAACATCGAAAATCTTAATTGCATTCGAAAGAGGATTTAATAATGGCCGTTACAAGCGTATGGTTAAAAAAAATTGAATAATCTAAACGTTAAATTGAATGCAAAAACTTCAAGTTTTACTGTTTATATCGACATAAAAAACGGATTCATATCAAGTGAATCATATTACTTGCTAAGACCTATCAACTTCACCCATGAGTACTCGATTATAGTATGACACCAATGGAAGGATGGATTTATAGGTTTTGTTTTATATTTTGTTACTTTCGTTTTAATATTATAAATAAACAGGCGCTTTCTCACCTATTGATTCGATTAAATAGACTTCCGAGAGACATTGGCTTCGTCTACTGAACCTAGGACACTCTTCAACCTTCTGGATTCCTGTTTTTCGAGGAAAAAACCTTGTTGTTATTAACGAAGGAAATGAACCAACATTTCTCCCCCAACGAGCAAGTTCAACCATAGACATTACTATGTTGAATCATCATGCCTTTAAAAAAATTGAAGTCTCAGGATGGCATGTAGACCATAGATATATAGTTTTTCAACTTTGGTAGATATAAACCTATCACCGAAAAATCAAGAAACTTGAGAAAAAATAACTGGACATGTTTAGGAACAAAGTCCAGATGGAGAACAAGGCATTTTACATAAGGTACTTGGGATGGCATTGGCAGCCTCCCAAGACGGCGTGGACACTGCTTTTCTAGTGATAAACTGCTTTGTGAAGCAAATATAAATGGGCCTAGTGATTACATAAAAGGTGACCTAGTCTGGATCAATAATAATCGTATAGAATAGAATGTCCGGATACAATAATCTATACTTGACGGTTCTAAAGACCAAGACGGAAATACGGGCGCAGATGGGCTATCACTAGGGGTGACATGACTAACATCATTCACTGGCGTCATTAAAAATCGAGGCATCAGTATTTCAGGCTGAGGTCCTCGCCATTTCAAGATCTGTGGAAGACCTTCTGAAACTAGAAAAACCTACAAGGAATATTGTTGCACGATCCGACTCTCAATCGGCAATTGCGGCTCTTCTCAATCCACTCACGAAGAGCTGCACAGTCAAAGAATGTAAAGAAACTTTGATAAGAGCAAAAAAGGAGAAAAACATCTACCGTGAATGGTGTAAAGGTCACAGTGACATAACTGAAAATGAATTCTCCGATTATCTGGCAAAAAGTGGCTGTGAGAGTCAAAATCAAATATGCACCGGAGTACCGCCGAGCTACGTGAAGAAGGCAGTAGATATTTGTTTTATCAAAGGTGGAGCAGCCGTCACAAAAACAGCGTAAATATGAAGCACAATCGTCTAATGTTGAAAACTCCTCAACCAAACACGATCAAATTTCGACGGAGAATATGAAACTGCTGGTTCAAGCAGTCACTGGACATTAGGGGGTATATAGAAACCTAATTTTAAGATATCAAAATTTATCCCCCCGCGAAAGTTGCGTCATAAGAAACTAAATGATCGTAGAAAAATGGATTTGGTTTGACCCCCCCCCCCTTACCCCCCCCCCCCCCCAAATTGCGTTCAAAGGGTTTGTTATGAAGCAAAAACTTTTTTGTTATTACTTATTTTGAAAAAATTTAGTTTTACAAAATTTAGCTATGATTAATTAATGACTTTTGTTATTTCTTGCAAATTTTCGTCCAATAATATTTAGTGCCAATAAATGAACATAAGTGCTGACGCACCAACCATTTTTTAAATAACGGCTCCTACTAGGATTCTTTATAGTTTCAAGAAGGAAAAGAAAAAGAGGGTACTCATGTTGATGTTTTTAAGTTATTTATTAAATATGTTTGCTTTTCACATATTAATTTTCATACAGTAACTCTCTCACATGGTTGAGAAATATAAATCTATGACATGATTATATCCATACTCCTTGCCTACTGCTCGTCCTATTACAGCAATACAAATAGAGTGAGCCACTACTATTTTGTGGTTCGGTTTACGCGTCCCTTTAATAATAAAAAAATATAACTAATAATGATATAATTTATTTTATTTTATTTTCCCTCAAAATACATTTTTTGATTTTTGTATAAGGTTGCCGTGAAAAATACAGATGTTCCGATGAATATCCAACAAAAAAATCGAAAAAATGGTTAGGTTATGAATCTTATTAATTTGATAATGGTAATTTCAAACAGAATAAAATATTATATTGAACTATTATTTATGTCTTTGTTTTCTGTAACTAAGGTAGCTTTATTGAAAGAAAAATAATTATATATTTTTCTGTGATATGTTTAATGATTTGGCAAAAGTAGTTATAGATATTAGAATATTTATTTATTATTATATAGAGATAAACAAGGATTTCTATCAAATGATTGTTAATAAACGCATATAACATATAATAATAAATTTAAGGAAGCATTAAAAAAACTACCTTTTCATTTAAAAAAAATTGAACTCAAGGAAGAATAATGCATCAGCATACGAGGATAAAAAATAGTATTTTCTATATATCAAAGTTTAAATTATGAAAACCCCGTTTTTTTCTCTATAGAATTAATCCAAAATAGTTTATTCATTTTGAAAAATGATAAGCATACAATAATTCACGAATCCTTATATCCGTGGTTCCCAACAGTGGCCCAGTGGACCCCTTGGGGGGTCCACGAGGGCCTGGTGGGGGTCCACGTGTAATGATCATTTTTTTTTTTGCTCTATTCTTCTTAAAAAAACGTCCTCACTTTTTGGAATACTTTTCTACAAAAAAGAACGTCGTAACTTTTTTGGAGATTATTTTCAAAAAAAATCGTCGTCCCTGAAACGCTAACGGAAAACGCTGAAGCGCAAAAACATTGAACGGAACGCTATTTTTTTTTAAACGCTGAACGCTCACAAGCCTGGATATAAGTCAAAAATAAAATATAATTGTACTTCGCAGAGTCTCGCATTGAAATTGAAATTCGCGTTTTTGACAAAATTGAGGCGGGGTCCACGGAAAGTGCCCGAAGACTGTTAGGGGTCACGAGCCGAATCCAGTTGGGAACCACTGCTTTATATGTTAATTCCTTGTAACGATGGTATCGCTTCCAGGATGTGACCTTTTTACTCTACCTACTAAAAACAAGCTATTACGAAGTCGAATTAGGTTTATATATCTATACAAATCTATGCTACTCAAATTTTTTCTTATTTTTTTATCCCAACTACACTTTTCAAAAAGTTTGAATTTTAAAATATCATTTTTGAAAGATCAAGCATTGGGACATATAGCATACAAACCGTTTGTGTTGCACTGAAAGTAAAATATCTTAAAATTATGCTCAAAAATGATAAAACCCTTCGTTTTTTTATATATAAAATATTTTCCATCAATAAGTTGACTGTTTTTACTTGATGTTATAGTTATTACTAAAAAGCAGGACAAAATTTGAATCAGATTTTTAAAAATAAGCTTTTTCTAGTTTTAACAAAAAGAATTATATAATAAGTTAAAAATCAAATAAAGTACGTTTTCACATCAATAAGATTTTTTTTAATGTGTCTCTTAATTTGAGGGCATTTTTAATTACCCCCCTCATTTGGTGATTTTTTTTTTCTTTGGAGCTTGAAAATATAATTTTAAGAAAATGGTTATAGATTTTTCCTTCAGTTACTTTCTTCACCCTCAAATAAGTGCTCAATAAGAAAACTTGTTTCTTATCCCTGTTATTTTTTTTTTCATTATTGTATAATTACTTCTTTTGAAGTCCTTCAAGCAACCTTTTTAAAGGTTTTCGACTTTTGATTCGCTTCCCTTATAGTTTGAAAATATAGGATGTTATGATTATTCCATCACATATTAATTCAGAATACAGATTACCAATATCCTATCCTCTTCCCAACCTAAAAACAATTAACTTTTTCGTCGTCCATATGTGACGTGAGAACACTTTTTGATACAGAACGAAATATAAGAAAAGGAGAAAAACTATTATACGTATTTTTGGCTATATTTACTTCATACGATGACGTTCCATTTTTTATGATTTGAAATTATCGTTCTATATACAAAAAAAATATGGACTTTCGATCATATTAGTTGGATGTTTGTAGTTTGTTTTATGTCGATTGTTTATTACAATCAAAGGTTTTTCAATGCGCAATATCCTTCCAAATAGCTGTCTGGGGTCCCATGGAGTTTGAATCTACCGCTGACATTTTAGGGAGAAAAACACAACGCGGGTGTGCACACCTTAGCCTCGGGTGTTCCGCCGCGAGTTGAAATCTACGCAGAGTCAGCGGTGGATTTCAACGCTATAGAACCCCGGCTGAGGACTGGTCGTCCACCCCCCCCCCCCCCCGAGATTAGATTATACAAACTCTTGGGCTAAGTGCATTTTCCACCTTCAAGGGGTCAGCCGTGTATTTCTACATAGTCTTCTTGGATGAGGCATGCATATCTTGCAAATGTAGGTCTGAAAACCACTTAACCCGAGTTTGTTTACATTTAAGAGGAGTCGGCGGGTGGACTCCAACCCCTTAGACCCCAGATAAAGCAGAGGGTACACGCGAAATTAGTGTCTGAAAAACTCTTGAGTGTTTTTTTCGACCCAAAAGGGTCTGCAGTAGATTTCCGACCCATGGGGCACCCGATAAGCCCGGTGCAATCCTTTAAATTAGGGTATATTTTTTTTAGGCCGGGTGGTCGATTTCAAACCCATGAGACATCCGGTTAAAGTTGGCGCATTCCGTTAGATTAGGGTCTACGAAAGATCTTAGCCGGGTGTTTCCCCCCTAATAGAGTCGGCGGTCGATTTCAATCCCACAGGACCGCGGCGGAAGACCTGAGGCTAAGGTGTGCACAACCCTTAAGCCGCGTGTCTTTTCTCCTAAAAATGTCAGCGGTAGATTCAAACCCCCATGGGACCCCAGACAGAGTCCCCATGAATAGGTCCCAAAGTAAAAAATAAACAGCGCCGAAATGCTTCACTACAAAAAGCTTGGTGACCAAAATTACCTACGAAAAAAAGAAGAACGACAAAAATACTTCACTACAAAAAAAGCTTGGCGACAAATTTACCCACGACAAAAAGAAGAACTACAAATTGACTGACTATAAAAGAGCAAGCGATGTATTGCCCGCGACAAAAAAAACGGCTATAAAAAAGCTCGGTGACAAATTTATTACGATGAAATTACTGGACACCCTCAATATTGTCTCAATAAAAGAGGATATACTCCACCACCTGTGAAATCTGGCTCCCTCACATATTCGAAAATGCTGAAAATCATGCATGGTATGAAGCATGCATAGTTTTCTCCCGCTCAAATTGAGAGGGAGTTTTTTTTTTCTATCCCTCGTGCGTCAGCCACAGAGGACATTCCATTATTTTTTCCCCCTTCCTTAGCAGGGAGGGTTTTTTATTATTATATTATTCAGGTTTGTTTTGCGGGAACACGGAGAGCCCAATTTAACAATCTTCGGATTGAGAAGACTCATTTTGAAATCTTGTATTTATGTATCAATAAGGAGCTTTTCCTCCTCTTTCTCTCATTCACTTTTCTCAGCTCTATCTCATTCATCACTTAATCTAACTCAAGGAATACTAGAAACTAACTGGAAAGGAAAGGGGAAATTGTAGCTTCCAAGCTGAGGCCAGATACGTTGATTAACATAGCAATAAATTTAAAGTTTATATGTATTTTTAGCTAATGAGTCATTTCCAATTCAAAATTCATAATTCAACGATCAAAAAGTAGCTATTACCGTATTGGCCCAAATGATAAGACGACCCTGAATATAAGACGACCCCCCCCCCCCTTTTCAGGCTCATGTTTTGGGGGGGAAAAAATCATACGCAATGTATTTATTGTGAAAAATATTTGCCCAAGAAAACTGCAATAAGAAAGAAAATGTAGCATAACAACAACCACTAAGTACACAGATCTTCTGCATCGCTGTCACTATCGTCGTCACTTTCTTGATGATGTACTAGTCCCTCCACAGTACGTCGTCGTCAGATCCATCTTAGGCATTGGAAATGCAGCACTTCTTGAACCAAGTCCAAACAATCGTGGTGAAATGATACGGACAAAACGATCACTAGACCTCTCCATTATTGAGGTTTTGGTGTGTGAAGGATAGGCCTAGAACGCATTCAGGTTAACTTAAAAAATATATACATATATATAATATGAATAATGTTTTTTGTCTAGTCTGCGGAAAAAAAAACGACACCCCTTTTTAAAAGTACTATTTTTAAAACAATAACCCCTCTTATATTCGGGCCAAACGGTATATTTAACAAAAATGAAATAACTTAATTAGAAAGTTACTCGGGATTTGGAGTGTCTTTTATGGTGTGGACATCTGCTCGACCTTTACGCGGACGACGTAACTCTCATGGTAGAAGCCAGCTCAGAAAAACAATAGTTAAGAGAATTGAAATACTGCTCTCGTCCTTTACCAAATTCGAACATAATTCCGGTCTGAAAATTAATTACAACACAGACGGCCATACTCCCGTTGGGTTCCTGGACTCCAGATAGTTCTTCTTTAATTCATAGTTGTCGGGTTGTGTCTTCTGTATGCATTCTTGGTATGAATGGAGGAAAAATGGTGTCTCAGAGGGTAATTGGTCTCAAATGAGTCGGAGGTTATAATAAAGTGAAAGCAATGGCGCAATCTTTCTCGCAGAAAAGGATCGACCATATTAATACCCGAGTGATTCCATGGTGATGTATAGACCCACATCCATCCCGTTATTGCTGAATTAGCATTAGTAGAAGAAGACTCTTGGCTGCGCACTCTTTTTCATACGTCATATCTACCCTCCTTAAAACGTCTAAAATTTTTGTGGAGGTGGGCTTTGTCAGTTAGGCTCTATCTTACCCAAATGTTATCTACGAATCGTAGAAGAAATGGGCGTTTTACACGACAAAGACTGGAGAATATTTTTACATCCTCCGAATTTTGACAATTGGTTTCCATATGGGTACTCCTTTAACGAATTCAGATTGGAAGCATTTTCTCCTTTTTAGCTTCAATACAAAGAATCATTGGACGGTTCTGCCTAATTTTTTTTCGGATACTGTTGTGGATGTAATATATGAAAATAGGAAAAAGAACCTTTCTCAAAAAATTTGGATCTCCTGTTGCATTAGAGAGAATCGCTTTATCTCAAAATATTATAACACTCCATGACTGAGATCGGCTTCACAATGTAGGTAGGTTCGGTTTCCTTTAGAACGTTCATGCAATGATTTTAGTCCGTCCAAGCCTTGTTTTTAAAATTTATTCCAACTAGTGAAGTTCCTTTGGATCTATATCAGAGAGCTTCAGTACAATTGCTTGATCTCCCTCAATCATGGAAACAGAGGACCTTTTCGGTCGACGTGTGGTATAATTGATAGTGCCAAATTTACAGCTCAGTTTCAGATTTCTGCTCGTTTACTTAGATTTTATTACCCTTGCAATAACTGTGGGGCTTTATTCAAACTCAATCATTCATGCCTTTGCTGAATGCTGTTCTTATGGTAGTCAAGCGTTTTATTCAAATAAATTTGTGCGAAAATGAAATAATTACCTCAAATATTATAAAAGCCTTTATTTTGTTTGGTGTTTATAAACGTAAATATAATGCCCCCCCCCCTATCCAAAAGCTATTGACACAGCACTTTTAAATATAAAATCGTTAGTTGCCAAAAAAAATTACGACAAACTCTTACATCGAGGTCGAGGACCTAAGGGCAATAATCATTGGAGCCGCCGCCGCGCTACTCAGCTCTGACAAATTAAGATCCGAACGCAACATCAGATGATTGGAAATGGGCTGGAAATGTCGTCCGATTTCGTACCATCGAGATCAATTCATTTTTTAAAATCAGCCAAGAGGATCTTAAGAAAATATCGTCGCTTTTAAGGAACAATAAATTGTCATTTTTGATATTAAGGTATCACTTTTAACAGTAAATTTGAACTATTAACGTTCATTCATGTTTTTACGCAACTGTTGAAGCGCGTTTTATTTATTTTATATATATATATTTATTATTTTATATATATTATTTGTATTTTTAGTGTAATTTGGATTGCATTGTATTCCTTGTTACAAATACTGAATAAAACTTCGTGACCGAAAAAAAAAAAATATGAATAACGACTATGATATATATTTTAATACTTTTATTTATCAAACATACCTTCCAGAATAGTAATAACTAATATTATTTACAAACGATACATAGTTACAACCACAGTAATTCGAGATTATTTGTTTTCATGTGTGAAATAGACTGTATAATATTTTTTTTTCTTTTCAAATGAAATTTCATATGTGACGATCTTTGTTTCTCTGAAACTACACTGCCTCATTAAACTTCTAGTTTTGGAGATGCCATGAGTTTCAAATCGGAGGATACTTGAGGAGGTTTACAGCGGGGCTGGCGTTGCATTTGAGGGTGGCTCAGTTCGGGTGGAGGTTGAGCCAGACTTTTTTAAATCCAACGGAAAGATATACATTCCGCCATAGCGACCCCGATAGTATTTGCCTCTTCCACCCCTATTACAATATTAACTAGAGGATATATACACTCAGAGAGTGCAAACCTCCGCCGTCACGGGGTCCTTATGAGCCTTCCGAGGCGGATTTTTCACGACTGGGGCGGCGTAGAGGGACGGGGGAGGGTTTTCTCTAGACGGAAATTCCGAGAGGAAGACGCTCCCGGCACCTGATTTTACAGCAATCAGCGACATCTATGGCAGAGTAGGCTAACTTGAAATATTTATAGTATTTAGCTCCGTTTGCATCTTAATTCTGCACTCAGAGATTCCAAAATTTAATCACTTGTTTTTGGCATTTCCTCAACACTCCACAAAGTTTCATCCAAATCCGTTCAGTACTTTTTGAGTTTCTGCTGACAAACAAACCAACAAACAAACAAAAAAACGCCACTGAAAAACAATACTCCTTCGGTGGGGTAATAATTACAAGATATATGGGTGATTTAATTTAACGTCATATCGAAACTCTATCCTATTTTA